>JAABNX020000044.1:4021933-4057212 GCA_015163995.2 Mormyrus lacerda
GTGGGTTCCAGCTGCATTCACTATTCATTGTAGGGTCTTGCAGTCAGAGATGTTGCAAGTCCCAAACCAGACGGTGATGCAGCTGGTCAGGACACCCTCAGAGGTTCCTCTGTAGAACATGGTAAGGATGGGGGAAGGTAGATTTACCCTCCTCAGTCACTGAATGAAATGGAGACGCTGCGGTATCTTCTTGGCTAAGGAGGAGGTGTTGAGAGTCAAGGTGAGGCCAGCTGTCACATGTATTCCAAGGAATTGTGGTGCTTCTGACCAACTCGACCACAGAGCCCTCAGTGTGCGTGGACCTTCCTGAAGACAACCATCATCTCTTTTGTTTTATCCTGGGGAAAAACCTTTTTTTTTTTAATTACAAAAAAATATTGATTAAAATTTTGACTTGATGGAAAGAGGAAGTTGGGAAGATCACACCCCTACACAAAACCGTCCTCTTTACATAAGAACTGGACTTAACCAAGTGGCACGTATAGTATGAGAGATATGAGCAAAAACATAATGTCCTCTGCAGAGGACAGAAATGAACTGCCGGATCTCAGGAGGCCATTAATGCAGAAGTCAAGAAAATGCTAAAGGGTCCACAAGCTTTCTAGTAACACTATACTGACTAAGAGGGTATTTGCATAATGTTCATGGGATCTGCTTCCATGACACCTGAAACTTACAATCTGCCTCCAGCGGCAAGCTTCACCCAAAGCATATTAACATAGAGACACATAAGCGCCCCTCTCATCTGGCAGCTAAGTAAAGGGCGACAGGTGTCGGGCTGCTCAGGGATGCTGCTAGTGAGCAAAAGCGAAAAAACAGCGCAGTGGAGCAGGATGGATCTGTGACAGGCTGAAGTCTGTGGCCTGCAGCTGACAGACTGCTGAAAATGAATAAACATATGGGAATTTGCATACATGACTTTGCAAAGGGAAATGTGGGGTGAAATGTGAAAAACGATGGAGTGGATGTGTATCCTGTCCCCGTCATCCACCTCAGATCCCTCTTGGAGGCCAGACATCTCAAGGTCACTTTATGTTTATTGATGACATCATGGTTACACTTACAGCTGAGCAGAGGTGAACGTCTCAGGTCCAGAAAGCAAAATTCCAGGCCAAGATTTTATTTCATCCACCCAGTTCAGTATTCTGTGACTCTTTATGATCAACTGGTTGGTTGCAGCAAAATCTTGGTCTGGATTTTCTGCTTTCTTGACCTGAAACGTCCACCTCTACGGCAGGGTGAGTGAAACAAAGTCTTTCCAGGGGAGCTGATTTGGCAGAAAGATCACACACTGTGGAAAGGATTAGCACTTAATGCATTACACAACGAGGAGCAAATCTTGACCGAAGCGTGCTTGACATACAGATTGTGCAAAAGGAGCCAAATAACATCGGATATATCGAGTTGTCCCTCTATGCTATTGTATGCTCACTTCAGAGGAAGAGCTGGTTGCCTGTGCTCCAGCTGTGCAGTACAGCAGCTCCCACAAACGCACCATGCGCTGTCTCAGTGCTGTTGGTGGGATACTCAAATAAGATTTATTCTTATAATACATAACAAAATAATTCACTAGAAAAGAAATAGTATACGACCCCATAAATACTCAGTAGCCCCGTATATAACCAGTGGACCCGTAAATACTTAGTAGGCCTGCTTTTAAAATCAGCGGCCCCTTATATATTCATTGGCCCTGTATATACGCAGTGGACACATATATACTCATTGACCCTGTATATACTCATTGGCCCCGTAGATACTTGGTGGACACATATATACTCAGTGGCCCTGGTATATACTCATTGGCTCTGTAGGTACTCAGTGGCCCCATATATACTCATGGTGTCTTTTGTTCAACTGCCCTGTGTGCCTTTAATTGCCCCTCAGGGACAAATAAAGTTTTTTTAATTGAATTGAATTAAATACTCAGTGGCCCCATATTTACTCATTGGTCTCGTATATACTCATTGACTCTGCAAATACTCATTGGCCCCATATATGCTCAGTGGCCAATTTATTAGATATCCCTAATATGTATGTACAGGTTGGACCGACGTTTGTCTCCAGAGCCGTATGAAGGATTTGTGAATTTTGTGTGTTTATACACCACTCTCGTATTTTTGCACTTGTAGCCTTCTTATTAGCATTAGCAGGTCTGCCTATTCTCCTTTGACCTCTCTCTTTAACGAGATGCTTTCGGCCACAGAATAGACTGGATGCTTTTGTTTATTACAGCATTCTTTAAACTCTATACACTGTTCTGCATGATAATCCCAGGCTATTTCTGAGATGCTGGAACCTTGCCTGGCCCCAATAATTACACCACATTTTGAGTTGCTCAGATCATATGTCTTACACATTGTAATACTTAGCTGTGCGTTAAGTGAACCCTTTAACCCCGTCAGCATGCTGTACGTTTTCATATGCAGCCACAAAGCTCGCTGTTTGAAGAAGCAGGTTGTTTATCATAATGAACTGCTGTACCTAGTGGCCACTGGGTGTATAAAACATGCATTATGCAACTTTTCAAGTTCAGGAAAGCATGCTTTTATTTAACATTTTGTCTAAAGTTTGGTGATAATCAAAGGAGGATAGTTCCGGTCCAGAAAGTCAAAATCCAGACTGAGCTTTTGTTTCAACCAGTATAAAGTATCACAGTCACAAGAGTCTGAATTTTGTTACTTTCTGGACCTGAACTATTCACCTCTGGTAATAATTCAACAGTCATATAGTATATTCACAGTTATAAAAGGAACTGAACTTGGTGATTCATTGTCGACACACCACAGTACACAGCGCACAACAACGAAATGTGTTCTCTGCATTTAACCCATATGTGACGTAGCAGGGGGCAGCTAAATCAGCGCCCGGAAGCAGGACCTTTCTCAGGGTACCTCAGTGGTGCCTTGCTGGTCGGGGATTCAAACCAGCAATCTTTACAATTACCAGTGCGCGTCCCTAACCATCAAGCCATCAAAAAGTAAGTATCTTATCTCAGGCTACACGTTGCATCCTCCCAGTGTTATAACAAAGTCTTCAGATTTCTGCGGCCTTGCAAGAAACTCAGACATTTTGCAGGATTTGCACCTGTAGTTTACGGTTTACTTATAGCCATATTAGTCTCATGCACTATAGTCCAGCGTATTTTTATTTGTGATATTCCATTTTCCTTGCATGAAAAAGTTTGATAAAACGTTATCGATTCATTGAAAACATTTTACTTAATAAAACACGTATGTTTTCTCTGTGGTCATTTTCCTTCAATACCATGTTCCATGAACAAGGCCGGAAAAAGAGGCAAGATTGTAATTTTGAGCCTTTATTCAGAGACGTACCTTCATATGAAGATGCTGAAAACGCTGTTCACATGGCAGTGAGGCACCTTGAATTTAAATTTGATATAGACATCAAAAGCAATATTATAGCAGCAGGCAGGAACAGCGGGGAATGGATAACTGGAACAAGGGGCGGCCAGACTAAGACAAAGACAGAAGCCGCAAGGAGGACCAGGTGGCAAACACTGAAGGCAAAGACTCACGCAGGTAGGAAGACATGGTTGAGGGGTGCAATGTCTGGAGGACAGTAGGCAGAGGGAAAATGAGGGACGTAGAACATTTCAGGTCCAGAAAGTAAAAATCCAAACCAGGATTTTGTCTCAACCAACCAGTCGAGTCCTCTGTGTCTGTGATTCTTTATGCTAAACTGCTTGGTTGAAACAAAATCCTGGTTTGGATTTTTACTTTCTGGACCTGGAATGTCTGCCTCTGGTAGAAGCACTTTATCACAACTGGGTGAACTTGGAGCAGTGCATGGAAGATTGACTGCACGCTCCCTCTGCTGGTACCTGGGGATATTGCAACACAAAGAGAAGTCTGTTCTTAAGTTAAGAATAGTGCACATGCAGAATATTTTGTAAAACAAACAAACAAACAAAAAAAAAACAGTGGAATATCTGTTTATATATGACATACCTGACATGTCATCAGTGATTCACCTGAGACATTGATCCCACTGTCTTCCTGTGAGATAATGATGGGTGTTGGAGACCCAGAAATGAATAATAAATTATGAGAGCCTGCTTTGTCTCTGTGCTGGCAGTTCTACATCAGAGATAATATATGTGTAGAATGGGTGTCACTGTTTCAAAGTAAAATTACCAGTTGTTTGTACCTTGGTGAGTACATTTTTGTACCTTAAAAGGTACAGAATTGTAAGGTACAGCCCGAGTAACATGCAAAGGTACCAACGTGTACCATTTTGTCTGAAAGTGATAAAATGCATGTGAAAGTATAGAAAAAGACTGTTTAAAATTGCATTACAATTAAAATCATCAACACGCTCCCCTAAATCTGTCCCTACTGCAGTGTTCAAGAAAACATTTTCAGTACTTAATGACTGTGTACTCCATATTGTTAATCACTTACTATAGGCATTTTCCCAGATTTTTTTTAAGTGTGCTGAAGTTGGGCTGTTACTTAAGCTTCCTTAGATAAAACTATTCTTAATGACTTAAAGCCAATTTCTAATTTCTACAACTTATGAGAAAAATTACTGGATTCTTGCAAAATAATGATATTTTTCATCAATTTCAGTCAGGTTTTATTACTCACCATGGTACAAAAACAGCCTACAGGTAGGCAATGATCTCAGGTGCAACACTGATACAAACAAAACTTCAGTTCTGTTGGATTTTAGTGTTGTGTTTGGACACTATTAGACATTGTCATTTTCAAATCTATAAATGCAAATGTGATTAAAGAAAAATAGCAACAGGATAAAATTAAATTGTAGACGCTGCTCACTGGTGTGTTGTGCTATTTTTAGAACAGGTCCTGTGGGCGACTCATGTGGTCCTTGGGGGCCCCCTGGTGCCCGCGGGCACCATGTTGGTGACCACTGAACTAGTGCATGGATGTTGAGCGGGGGATTCACTGCACGAGGGGGAAGGTTCAGGTACTAGGCCAGGTCGGTATCAAGAAAGCTTCCAGCCACTCCGGAGTCTATCTGGGCCACAGAGGAATGGATACCAGGGTCAAGGTGATTCATGACAGGTACTCCGAGTTAACGGTGGTTTACACTGAGGAAGACCAAAATTCTTACCATGTGATAAGAGAGACAGATTGAGCAGGACGGGTTGGCCACTGACTGATAAGATGCCCAGGTGGTCTGCAGTGCGGGCAGAGGCCTTGCTGGCAGCATCACTGGTGCTCTGCTGGGGTAAGAGGAGCTTTCCCCAGCTGCATGGGCTCACTAGGGCATGGAGCCTGGGTAGGCATAGAAGGTCGGTGGGTGGGTTGTCCAGCAGATGATGGTGATACTCCCAAAACAGGTCATCCAAGGGATGGAGGGCTGGGTGTAGTTTTCTAGCCTAAGATCCTCACCTCTGCAAGTTATTTCCATGTTGAAGTCCTCTGTGGTATACAGTGAGGTGGGCCACCACACTCCACTCCCTAGCCGTGGCTAAGGTACAGAATTGAATCACAAAACACCCAGTCTATGCAAACCACAGAGCGGAACCAATACTAGGTAAGCGAGAGCGTTTCACTCACAGTTGCGGCTAAAAATAGACCCGCGATACAATATTAAAATATACGATATTTATGGGAATTTGTGTGAATAAAAAAACGTACAACAAGAATCAGCCCAAGCAGCCTCTATTTCTCCTCAACAAAAACAGAACAGCAGTGAAAATGATGCTGTCGGAGTTTAATTAACATGGAGCTGAAGCCTGTCTATACACTAACAGCAAAGAGCAAAGAGACGGTTCCATTACAGAGATGGTGAACTCAGGTACTCAAGTGAAGGAAAACAACAGCAGTGCTTGTAATCGTTACTAAACCTTTACTAGTAAAGAGCTGGTGAGAGTCCTTAATCAAACCAGCTGTTCATCAAGCAGAAAGATGAAGAAAAGCAAACAAATATGTACATAAATGCATTAAAAGAGTTTAGTTCTTTTGTCAGTTGTTGTATGGAGTTCAATCATTAAAATGTTTCTAAAAAGGAAACCTGTGAGTTAAGAGACCTGTGTATTTTTTCTTTTTTGAATAGTTACTATTGCTCTTTAATAAGACAAAAGTATTTCTTATCCGATTACTTGATTAATTGATGGAATAATCGATAGAACACTCTATTAATAAAATAATCGATAGCTGCAGCCCTAACCACAAGTTTTGCTGCTGACAGCAATCACTAACGATGCTCCAACAGTTGGTTCCTGGCATTTCTGCTCTGCAGTGGATGATCAAACCCCTCTTTTATATACGTGATGATCTGGATATAAAAGTGCAGCACTGGGTTCCTTTGGTGAAATAAGGTAGTGACCCATTCCCTGGCTCTCCAAGTCAGAAGGGAGATCCGATTGCTCATTTTCAGTGCTGAACTAGGCAGCGTTGTTCTGGAGGTACAGTTCACATTGCATCAAGAATCAACTGCAGCGCTAATGGGAAGAGGGTGGATGGATGCTGGCTGTAGTGGTGAGAGGTGGCGACGCAGAGGAAACAGTGCATGCGGTCAAGCGGATGGACGTGATGTCCTCCAGGTACCTTAACAGATCTAGCTCTGCTGGGTGCATTAGGAAGCAATGAATTCTGTCATGGGATAAGCCGAGGAACAAAGAATCTGAGCAAACGGAAAGCCAAAAATGCAAAATGAGAGTCGTCGTCTGGGACATAAGAGTAAACTGAAAAGCCGGTAATCTGTCATGGGGAAGGCACTTGTGCAAACGCAGGGACATTGCTACAAACACTCAAATCAATAGGGGGAATGGGGCACTAGAGATTAAGAGCAGCACATGCATGGAACCACACAGGAAGAAGCTGGATAGTTCAGGTCCAGAACATAAAACTCCAGACCGAGATTTTGTTTCACCCAATCAGTTGAGTACTTTACAATGGTGATTCTTTATACTCAACTTGTTTGTTGAAATAAAATCTTGGCCTGGATTTTACTTTCTGAATCTGAACTATCCACCTCTGGAACTCAAGCAGTCAAGTTTGACAAAGGTATAATTCCTCACAGAGACTAGACCAGTTCTACAAGTTATATAGGCAGAGTAATCACAGAGTGCAATTTAAGACAACTGTTAAGCCTCAGGTAAGGGGCGTAACGCCAGAGAGCGACCAGGATCCATCCTCACGATTATTACGTATTATAGAAAGAAATTATTTAGAACTATATCATGAATATGGCAGCTGTTCCTTTCAGTTCCTTTTTTATGTGAATTTTTAAAATCTTTTAGAGAGAATGGAAAGTCTTGACAAGGACAGGATACATTAAAGTTATATAAAACATGGCTGGCAGTTTATGCAGAGAAGGTGCCCCATCTGGCAAAACGGGAAGGGGAAGTTCCAATTCCAGTATCGTAATTATATTAGTCTACAGATCACAGCTGTGCCAGTCCATATCATCTTGATTTGATGATAATATTCCAATTTGGTGATTACATTCTGATAATGACAATACTCTTTACACAGATGCCAAAGGGGAGCCTTGAGGCTGCTACACTCACAACGCCAAGATTACAAAATACTGGGATAGTGTTACTTTTGAAAATACCATCATAGTAATTGCCGAGAAATTGAAACAAATATAGCCTGGCCATAACAGCAATACCAGCATATTCAACAATGATATAAAAACCTGCTCCTATGATCTTCTCTTTCTCAGTCACAGGTGGGAACCAACTGGAACCACCACGGTCGAGTACCTCCAATGGGCTGAGGTGTCACACTCATACCTCTACATCCTGTCTCTCTAAGATGAAAACTCGTCTTACTTTGCTCCCAGCATTTGTCATCGTAGCAGGAGAAGCTTTAGGGCAGAGAACTTTATTTGAGGAGGTGGATGTGTTCTTCAAGGTATTTCTCACATCGGCTTTCCTAAGCCATGTGGTCCAGCTTACGAGTTGATTCAACAAGTAGTATCAGAAATAGAGGGCAATTAATACCCATATGTAAAATGTCTGTATGCAGCAATACACGCCTGTTAATACAGCTGATGCCTTTATCCTGTTATTGGCTTGATCAAAGCCCATTTTAACTATTTGTGGCTGTTTGTTCAAAGCCCATTTTAACTGTTTGTGTCTGTTTGTTTTAAGTAGTTCTTAATTGTTCGTAATAAACTTTTTTAACAATAGGAGAACCATGATATTAAAATCCATCTAAAATGTTTTCGTTTGAAATGTTTTCAATATTTGAGCAGCTTTTAAGAAGAGAGAATACTTTTAACAGCTTCAGCTCTTCTGCTGAAGGCTGTCCACAAGTTTTAGGAGTGTGTTTATGGGAATTTTTGACCATTCAAAAAAGGGGAAGGGGACATTCCCATACTGTTCCCAAAAAGTTGGAGCATGAAATTGTCCAAAATGGCTTAGAATGCTGCAGCATTAAGAGTTCCTTTCACTGGAACTAAGCGTCCAAGTCCAACACCTGAAAAACAGCCTCACACCATAATACCCCCTCCACCAAACTTTACACTTGGCACAATGCAGTCAGGCAAGGACCGTTCTTCTGGCAACCGCCAAACCCAGACTCATTCATCAGATTGCCAGACAGAGAAGCGGGATTCCTCACTCCAGAGAACACATCTCCACTCTGAAGAGTCCAGTGGTGGCGTGCTTTACAAGTTCTCTACACATTCTTCTTGAGCTTTTCTGAAGGCCACATGAAGTTAGTAGCTATTGACTCTACAGTTAGTGACTTTTGCACACTGTGCGCGTCAGTGTCGGGCATGAAAAAGACCAAGTTATTCTGGCAAGGGAGGAAGGAATAGGGTAGAAAACATTTAAGAACAGAAATAGAGATTGATTAGTGTTACAAAAACTACTTGTACAAAATGGAGATTAGTATTAGGAAAGCAGAGAGGTGAACAGAGAAAATAAGTGGTCAAAGAATCTGTCGAAGAAATTTATGACACTTAGTCGGTGCTTTAGAGTATGATGTCATTTTATTGCTTGGTTCAGGGAGCAGCTACTTTGATGATATCTTCGTGGTAATGTTCAAAGAACTTTCTGGTTAACGTAACTTTTATATTGGTACACGGACAGTTCGCACCTTGCAAGCATGTATATACTTCGTATAGTCTGTATGTTGCAAGCCTGGACCGTCTGTACTTTGCACGTCTTTGTGGTTTTCCTACCCTCTCTGATAAGCGCGCTCCAGACTCACACGTTTGTTCTTCAGCCTGCATTTCTGCAAAATTCTAATGCATGTTTATAATACGGAAGTTAACTCTTAATTCTCTTTAGGTTATTCTTGGGTGTTAGCTGTCTAACACACAGGTACCATTGCTTTTTTATTAAAATATATTCCAAAGCTTTGTAGAAAAATATCTCTCTAGTCAATTTTTCTCTCGCAAAAGTCAGCATATGGAGAATTCATGCACGTAATCGCAAAGCAAAAACTGGAGTATGAGTGTGTTTACTGGCCCTGAGCTAAACGACATTTAACACTGCACAATGATTTGAAACAAGGAAATGCACGTGTGTGTGTGTGTGTGTGTGTGTGCATGTGATTGGACTTCACCCCCACGCAGCTCACAATCTTCACAGATATTGCGTTTATCTACTAGAGCGGTAGGTTCACGTCTCGCAGGACATGTGCCAGTTCTGTGCCCAGTGGAAACAGCCTGAAGGATGAGTCCCAGCAAGCCCATGAGTAGCATCCGCAGCCTGCTCAGGACCAGCAGAAATGGGCGTGCGATAAAAACGGGTGAATATGCACAGCGGTGTGAAATAGGCTACGGATGACTAATGTATGCAAAAATTACATGCAATGTGTTGTTAATAGCATATTACTGTAAGACCTGTAGGACCATACTCAATTATATGGGAATCTTGCTAGAAAGGGTCCTGTCAAGCCAACTCTATTTCCCAGAATAGGCTGCGGAAGTGCATCCTATGTGCATGCTGCTGCACTAGCTGTGCCAGTTGCTGGAGGAATGGACCTGGGCCCAGCTGTTCTTGTGAAACTATTGAAAGTAATATTGAAAGTGATTCTGAAAGTACTGGGGAGTGATTCTGTATGTGGGAGTGGAATTTTAACTGCGAAAGGGACTTTGTGGCTCACCCTAATGACATCTGACTGCTGCTACCTGCCCTTAACCCTTGCAGGCTTATTGTTGGATGACTGAAACAGGCGGTAAAATCACAGAGGAAAGGCTGTCAAATTTCCGGCAGCCCTTTTCTCTGTATGTATGCCGAGTGGGGTGGGAAATTAACTTTCCCATTCCCCTGAGGAGGGGAATTTTGATGCATTGCATATGTCACAACGGAGTGTGAGAAGGGAGGACCCACATACAGCAGTAGGCAAACAGAGGGAAGTTTATTTTAAACAGAGACACACAAAGGATAATAAAAAAAAAAGACTGTTATGGATCAAAACTGGAGGCAGGGAGAATGGATAAGGAGGGATAAGAGCCAAACTACAGGATTAGGGAGGGAAAACAATAACACAAAATCTTAACATGAGCTGCAACCAACAGTCAACATTAAGAAAAACATTTGCAATGCCCTGCTAAGGACTAGGGCAAGGGCAGGCACATATATACATTAATAACGAGGGCTACATGAGGAACAGGTGTAGGCCATAACAATTAACTAAATGCTAGGTATCACGTGTAACGGGGAAACCAAATGGGATACCAGTGTGATAGAACCAAGAGAAGAGGCAGGGTGGCTAACATGACAGACAGGGACAGATCGTGACATCAGCCAAACTGAGATGCATTCATTACGTTAATTTGTGTTAGTAGTATTAGCAAAGATTTCTAATACAATTTAATTTCTATACTGAATAAATACTATAAAACTGTATATGCGATTAATTACCAAGGCATATGATTAATCCTGAATTAAATAATAATAATCGTTTGACAGCTCTATTAACATTTTTTTTATCACACTGTTCTAACCTAATAGCATCTTTGACACCTTCCCCTCCCCCCATATCATGTAGCTGTTCTTTGCTGGCACTGCAGAGGGGGTAGGTACTTTTAAGGGTGCGAGCGAGTGAATATCACTCAGGTAAAATTGGCTGGTCGCCAGCTGCCTATGTCGTATATGAGATCGACTGGTCTTCTTGGCCAATCCCATTTTCAGACTTATCCCAGTTAGCCAACCAACTTTAAAAGCCTGACCAATTTGTATTTGGTATGAGATTCTCTGTTTTCCTGAGTGAAAAATTAGTAGAAGATGCCGGCAAGTTAGATCGAAAGGAAATTGGAAAAGCGAGATTTAATGCATCACTTTTTTCTCATCCCACGGACCAGGGAAGCAGGAGAAGGAGATGAGGGCTTGGGTGAAAAGGGTTCTAACATACACACCGAGGTCTTTCTCATAATCGGCAACCTTTATTTCAGTGGAACCCATCCAATATTTGTACTTCATATTTCTGTTCCCTGCATGGATTACTTTATATTTATTTACGTTAAATTTCATCTGCCAGGTATCAGCCCAGTTACTAATTAAATCGAGATCCCGTTGCAGCCTCTGGGCTGCTAGATCAGTATCTGCTACACCACCCACCTTGGTGTCATCTGTAAATTTAACCAGTTTACTGTCAATATCATTAATGTAAATTAGGAACAATAGTGGTCCTAAAATTGAACCCTGCAGTACCCCACTATAAACACAGGCTCACTGTGACATTGTGCCTCTAATAACTACCCGCTGCGTCCTGACTGTTAACTGGTTTTCGATCCAAGCTGCTACAGTTCTTAAAATCCCTGTAGCTTTGAGCTTAAGCGAGAGCCGTTTGTGGGGGACAACATCAAAGGCCTTATGGAAATCTAAGTACATCACGTCGTAGGCCTTTTTGTGATCGATTTCTCTTGTCGCTTCCTCAAAGAACTCAAGTAGATTAGTTAAACAGGATCTACCTCTCCTAAATCCATGTTGGTTATCCCTCAGAATATTATTTGAATCCAGGTAACCATTTTCACTTGGATTATAGCTTCTATTACCTTTCCAGTTATGCAAGTTAAACTGATTGGCCTATAGTTTGCTTGATTACTTCTATCCCCTTTTTTGAATATGGCTGTTATATTAGCATGCTTCCAATTAGAAGGAACCACACCAGCAGATAATTTCTGAAATAGTTAAAGGTTGTCTTATAATATCCCTCATCTCTTTTAAAACTATAGGTAAATGCCATCAGGGCCCTGCGATTTATTTATTTTGAGCTTAGCTATTCTATGTACCAGATCAGCCTCAGTTATACTTAACATTGGTCACAGACGACGCTGAATTTGCACTAAATGGTGGCAGGTTACTTGTGCTGTCTACTGTGAACACCCGTCTAAAATAATCATTAAACTCATTTAATATATCAATTTCATTTTCAATTATAAGACCTTTACTATCCTGCAAATTAGTGATTTCAGCTTTTAGAGCTCTTTTGGAGTTAAAATATTGGAAGAAACTTTTAATGTTAGCTTCCAGTGCAATCTTCCTTTCTACATGCCTCTTACCAAGTCTGATGTTATTTTTTAACTCAACCTGTAGACTTAGATACTCCTGCTTGATTTTGAAATCATTAGTTATTTTCCATTTGTGGAACAGAACCCCTTTGTTTTTCTGGAAACAAGTATGAAGTCCTCTTGCACTTGTAACAACGTGCTTTTAAAAAATTCCCATGCCACTTCAACTGTTTTGTTATTTAACTCCATCCAGTTTACAGTTTCTAGTTTCAGTCTCATACCATTAAAGTTAACCTTCCTAACATTGTATACTTTTACTTTGGACTTTGCTCTTCGGACACTAAAATTAACCTCAAATTTAACCATGTTATGATCACTACCGTCCAATGGTTCTAAAACCTCCAATTTTCCAATCCTATCCTGGTTGTTAGACAAAACAAGATCAAGAAGGGTATTAACAAACTGAGTAAAAAAACAATCCTGTACTAAATCCACTATCTCAAGTTCATTTACAGAAGAGCCACTGTATCCCCGGTAAATTAAAATCATCCATAACCACCACATCATTTTTATTACTCATAATCCTGATATCATCATATAACATTCTGCTTTCCTCTGCAGCTACATTAGATGCTTTATAACAAACCCCGACAATTAGGCCATTTAAGTTTTTAGCATCTAGTTTTATCCATACAGCTTCTGTACTTTCCGTATGCTGCAACACCACCTCCCTTCTTGCCTATCCGGTCTCTATAGGACAACGTGTTACCATCCATATTATATTCTTCTCCATCATTGTCACTCATCCATGTTTCTGTTATTCCTATAATGTCATAAGAGTCTGATGAAATTAAAGCCTCTAAATCATGAATTTTGTTTCTAACTCTCCTAATGTTTAAGTACCGACCACAAAGGGTAGGCCTCCCCTCACCTGTCTTCATAACTAACCTCCCTGCCCCCCAAGTCCCTAGTTTAAACATTCCTCAACTACTTAGCTGGGGTCAAAAGCCTGTGCTCTCGATTTGGAATGTCCCCCACCTGGGCACCAGGCAGGCAAAACAACGGATGAGACCTTCTATCACGGGTGCACACATAACTGTCTACACCTCTATTAATTAAATTTCCTACTACCACAACCTCCCTCTTCCTGGAGGGAGGGGACTCTTCAGTGCCCAAGGACCCTCCTACCTCCCCAGTCTCTTCCGGCTATAAAGCTGGAAGCACCTGAAAGTGGTTGGACACAGTCACTTCAGGTGATGCTGCCTCTGTAAACTGTGTACTCCCTTTTCAACGTCTATGACCAACGTTCACCCAGCTCTCTCGAACTCTCTGCCCTTCTTTCTCCCCCCTCTCCGCTTGTGATGTACACACCGTCTCCCTAGAAGGCATATTAACTCTCTACTAAAACTCCTTGTTGCGTCAGATGAGAGTCAGTTGCTCCTCGAGGTCACAAACCTATACCATGTGTGAGTCCACTAACTTAC
Organism: Mormyrus lacerda; assembly: GCA_015163995.2. Taxonomy (NCBI): domain Eukaryota; kingdom Metazoa; phylum Chordata; class Actinopteri; order Osteoglossiformes; family Mormyridae; genus Mormyrus; species Mormyrus lacerda. Next base: position 4,035,826 of record JAABNX020000044.1, read on the forward strand.
ATCGCTCGCAGACAAAGTCTGACTGGAGGCAAACATCCAGAAGGGCAAATATCTTGCAAACACAACACTGAGCTGACCCCATAATTAATTAGCTCACTATGGCCCTGTCCTTTACTCCCAACCCAGTATAATTATATAGTGTATGTAACTTTTATTTGATTTAATTAACGTATATTTAATATAATAAAGTGCCAAGTACAATGAAAACAACTGAAAACAGCTGATGACATGGGGATTCCACATGAGGGTAATGAGTGGGGCGTGGCACACAGGAGGATTGGATGAGTGGGGTGTGACAGAACCCCCCCCAAGTCACGCACACTGGGTGCGTCTCAGGGGAGCAAAAAATGAGACCAGGGACACAACCGGGGACTCCACGGGACCTGGGAAGACAAAAACAAAAACATTAACCGCACTGGGAACAGGACTGACACACAGAACAGGCACAAGGATAACAAACCGGACAACAACTGACAAATCATGAGGAACGCCGACAAACACCGGGGCAACAAAAAAGGAGACACAGGGGAAACACCAACCGGAGGAACAAAGGGACCAGGAGTAAACACAGTTGAAACAGAGGGATGAGGAGAAAACACAGGGGGCACAAAACCCGGCACCCGCAGGCAGGCGACGAGGCATCAGAGGTGGGCCGCAGCCGGCCAATGAGGTGCCATTGACAGAACCGAAGGCGACCCCCGAGCTGAAGCCAGGTGGAATTCGAGCGCCGAGCTAAAGTGGGACCTGACCCCAGCGCAGGTGTCCTCTCCCTTTTCGTGAGACCAAGAGGTGGGGGCCTGGCCTGGATCTGCCATGCTCGAAGATGGTGGAGTGGCAGTCACTTGGGACGTCAGGGTAGTCCCCGAGGGGTCCCACTCAAGCTCCTCCTCCATATCCATTAAGGGAGAAGGAGCGATGGTCCGGCAGTTGGGGACCCCCTTGGGGAGGTGTGCCAGGGGCATGGGAGTAGAGTCTGGGGGATCAGGGGCAGGTGCTGGAACAGGCGGAGCAGGAACTTCCGGCATAGGAACCTTGGGGGGCTGTGGAGCTGGAACCACAAGCACAGGACCCACAGGGGGTGGTGGAGCAGGAGCCGCCAGGTCAGGAGCTACGGGGGGCCACGGAGCAGGAACAGGGTCAGGAGCCACGGGAGTGGTAGAGCAGGAGCCACTGGCACAGGGAGTGCAGCAGGAACATGTGCTGCAGGAATCTCAGGGGGCGCCACAGAAACCACCGGAGCAGGAGGAGTCAGGGTTCATGCCCTGGCAGTGGGTGCCGTCCGTTTCAGGAACTTAGGAACCCAGCTAATAGATCTGACCCCTTTAAGGGCCAGATGCATCCCCAGAAAGGGGTGAGCTGTCGATATGGCCAGCAAAGCGGTGGGCAGACAATCGGGGCAAGCAGCTGCCAGTGAGAACACCACCGGGTTCAGAATCAGGAGGGGGTCATCCTGACACCTGGCAAGGGAAGCAGCGGAGAGCTGGGAAATGCATACAATACAAGGGACTCTTGCTTACAAGGGACAGCCCCTAGGAGGATTCCCTGCGCATCTTCCTGCCTTGGGTTTCTCTGCTTCTTTTTCTTCCAGCTTGCTGCTTCCGGCAAAGTCGCAGGCACCTGTGACAGCTCTGACTGTGGACCATATGGTAGTCCACTGTCTAGGGCTACCTGCCGCATTTTTGCCTCTGCTACCCCTCTTCTAAGCCACCAAAGACTTTTGCGCACCCCCGCCGCAAGGTGTGTGTCTTCGGACGGGGATATCTCTTCAAGCATATCCCTCGTGCCGTTGGCGAAGGCTCGCAGCATGGGATCGTCCCTTGCCTTGGGCTGCTCTAGCCAGTAAATCACCTCATCGACAAGACTGAGGTATTCTGCCTCAGTCAGGCAAGGTGTCTTTGTTCTGTCATGCGGGGCACAGACCAGGGAAGCAGGAGAAGATGATGATGACTTGAGTGAAATGGGCTTTAATGGGCACACATGAGACAGACCTTCACAACAATACAATGACAGAACTAAGGAAACATACTCTAATGTGGATAAAACTAATGAAAACAACCCGAAACAGCTGATGACGTGGGGATTCCACATGAGGTTAACGAGGGGGGCGTCATACAGGAGGATCGGACAAGCGGGGTGTGACATACTGGGAATCATAAAAGTAAGTTCTGGGCTGGTAGAAGAACTCCTTGGCAAGCTTTTTAGTGGGGGTGTCTGTGCTCTGATCGGGAAATGAATATGCTTATCGCCACTTGTTGCTCCATTAGCCATGAGCACATAGTGATTCCCAGCTTCACTGACCCTCTTTATGGCTTTCGCTGTCGCTTCTTAGGTGTTTGGCCCTAAGCCCTCCGACTCAGAAAAGGCCATTGCCCCAAGCTCGCCTGTTCCAGAAAAGGCCGCCCAGTCCAAGTGAAGTCTCCACTGCTTCGCAGATGCTTGACCTGGAAAAGGCTTCTGCTGTGCCTTGCTCACTGCCTGGGATCCCTGCAGTGCCATGCTTGCTGCCCAGGGTTCCTGCCGTGCCTTGAGGCTCTCGCTGCAGTCACCCGGACATTTCCTACACTGTCTGCACCCATCACCTCATCGGCCCCTGCCTGCTTGCCTGTGTCCATTGCCTTGTTGGCCCCTGCCTGTTCAGCTGCCGCCTCATCAAATCCTGCCTGTTCAGCTGCGCCCAGCTTGCTGGTTTCTGTCCACTCGGCCCTAGTCTGGGGGCCCAACTTTTAGGAGCTGATACCCCCCTCCCTGTGGTCCTTGCTGCTACTTCACTGTCTGGCCCCTAGCTGGTATAAGCCTCTCCTCAACCAAACTCTTCATCTGTGCTCACCACAAGACAACCAGTGGCCATCCAGACACCTACCTTGCTGTCGCTGCCTGGTGGATATTGCTGGTCTTATGCCTGATATCCTGGTGGCTGCTCCCGATCTCCCGGGTACGTCCATCCCAGGAGAACGTTCCCCTGAAAGACCAAGAGTGGGACCCTCTGAGCATTGCCCTCAGTCCAGCCCCAGCTACATTGATCCCGGGCTTCAAAGAGGTCACCAGCCTCAATGGACATCCAAGAGAGGAGGAGGCCAAGTCTCTGTCTCCCGAAGAGGGAGACAAGGACACACCATCAATAGCTGATGTACCAATTCTGGACCCTCCTTCCCTGTAGGCCCCTCAGTCCCAACTCTTCCCCTAGAGGTCCCTCAGCATCCACCAGCTCTTGCCCCAGTTCCAGTCCTGATACCAGTCCAGGTCCCTGGCCAGTGAGCCCCTCAGCACCATCTGACCCTAGCACTGTGGTTCCTTCTGTGCCTCCAGGTCCCACTGGACTGCCAATAGCTAAGGGGATCTGCGCCATGGGACCAACACCCAGCACCCTGCCTTGTCTTGGTTCACCCTTGGTTTGCACCCTGTCCTGTTGTCTTGCCCTGGCTCACTTCCTCTGTGGTCTGCACTTGTGCCCTTGACCTGTCCTTGTGGTTCTTCCACATGTTTGTCCTGTCTTTGTCCTCTTGTCTGTCTAGTGTGTTGTCCTTGTGGGCTGTCTCGTTGCCCCTCCTTTTCCCTCATCTCTGTTGAACTCCAAAACTTTGCCTTGTAGGATCATTTGTCTGGTGTCCGGTCCTGGTGGGTGAGTTGTATGTCACCCTCGGTTGTCTGTGATTCTGACCTGGTTTGTCCAGTTCTCTTGTGATGTCTGCCGTCAACCCTTTAGTGCAGTGTTTTCCTCTTTGGTTTGCTAAGTCTTGTTCCTGGTTTTGTTTTGTCTACCCAGGTCTTCAGTACTGAGGGTCTGTGCATCTGGGGTTTGACCTTGTGCAGCGTTCCTTGTCTTGCCCCGGGTCCTGGCTCAATCTGCCTGTCCCCCTGTCTGGTCCCTTGGGTCCCCTCCCCGACCTACTCTGCATGCCCAGAGTGTGCGCCATTGGGGGGGTAGTACTGTCACGTACAGCCTGCCCCGCCTATCTGATCCCCTCATTTCCCCTTGGGTGTGGCCCTACACTAGCCACACCTAGGGCTAGTTAGTCTTATTTCTTGACCCTACCCTCCTGTTAATCATTCACAGTTGCCTTGTGTGCTCCCAGTTTTTACGCTCCCATTGTTACCTTTCAGCATGTTGTATCCTGTCTACTCCTTTCAATAAAGACCCCTTTCTTGGGTTTTGCTCAATCAAGTCTGCATTCGGGTCATCCCTTGTCTGCAATCGTGACAGGTAGTCATCTAAATGTTTGTGCATATTAATTCAGATTCTTCTATAGGGGATGAATAATGTTAAAATAATGTCTTAATTATATCACATTCTTTTCTTGGGTGACAATGCAAACTGACTGTTGCTTATTTATACACTTTGATATTTCGTATTTGCGTTTTATTCGTCTGTCAAGGTCTTTTGTTCAAAGTGACTTACACAGCAGCTGACAAATGCAGCTCTGCACAAAAATGTGCTAATGACCAATGCAGTCATGTGCTTATACAGATCATAACCAATGCAGTCATGTGCTTATACAGATCATAACAAATGCAGTCATGTGCTTATACAGATCATAACAAAGTGCCACTTCCTACAGAAGTTCAACACTTCTTAAGAAAATGAATATGGAAATTCTAAACCATATAAAACATTTTAAGACATAAATGACTTCATGATGGAATCAACATGGTAGCAATTCAGGTTTTGTAGTATTAGAAATTTAAGGTAATAAATGGTGCTGGATGCCCATTTTCCTGGTGGGACGAGTACATGGGCCTGCAAAATTTATGTGGCCCCGGCTGATTGTCAAGAAATTTAATCCCAATCCAGCGCTGCTACTAAACCACATGCCTGTAGTAATCCTGTCGGTATTGTTCCATTTCTTTTTTACAATTTAGAGCCTGTCCCAAGCAGCTCAGAACACAAAGAAGTGCGATTCTCAGGAAGAAATCTTCTGTTCTCACTTTCAAGATGGTTCTGCTATTTCGAAAGAGGAACCTTCAGAAGATCGTTTTGGGAAAAACAAAATTATACCTGTAAACAAATGGCTACCCCGCTGAAAAAAAAACAGCATGACCAGCATCTTGTATGTATATGTATGTTGCGTCTTGGTGCTGGTGGACCAGCATCATTAATGAAATATTGCTGGTGGTCCAGCTTCATGTGCAGTAGAGCAGCCCAGCTATGTTGATCCACCAGCTAAACCAGCAACTAACCAGCACAGACCAGCAGGGAAATCATGCTGGTCTATGCTGTTTTTTTTTTGAGCAGGGAAATGTTTACAAAAATGTTCAAAATGTTTAGCGCAATTAAAACTTAATGTCTATCAATAATAAAGTCATTAAAGTCAACTGAATTAAAATGCCATTCCCCCTCCACACATAAGCTGTGATCTAGGCAATACATCCATCATTTTCATTTAGTTCTGTCAGGTACAAAGTTATAAACAAGCATTCGGAAATGTTCTATTACATACCATAGAAGTTTATATACAGTGGCAATCACAATTACAGAGCAAGGGGTGGTTTTGTGATATAGAAAGTCATAGCTTATCTGACTACAATGTTATTCTGTCACAAATAGATGTATTTAATCATATTTCATCAGTGAAAACTATGGTTTAAACAAGAAGTGTGAAGGGACGGGATCAGAATTAGAGAACAATCTGTTATTCTTCACAGTTTTTGGATCTAATCTTAAATATCTGGCAACCCCAATCTATTTGGCAACATTGGTAGACATTTTCCAAGATGGGGGTCCTCTCCAAGGTGCCTGAAACCCTGTGACGCCAGCTTATTCAGATGAAGCCTGATGGGATGACCCTCTTGGCCATTGGAAGAGAAGTTATTTGATCCAAGAGCTTCCTTTCTCAAATATTGAAGCTGTACAATAAAAGTAAATCATTCAAGTCCCAAAAAAGGCTGGTTGCTCACATATGATAAACGTGCAAGTGAACAGGATGATAGGGAAACTCTTGGTGGGGGATCTGTTCAACACTGCAGCTGGAATTGCTCACCATTAAATTAGCTCTGGGCAGGGCAAGAACTTGGTCTTGAAAGGGTCACATCATATTGGTAAATATGGACCGAAAGCCCGCTCTCTGGTGACCAAGTCACTCAGCAAAACGACTGAGAAGGATAGACTAGCCCTTTGCTGAGGAGAATGTTGTGTGAACAGAGGAGAACCAGTCCAAAGTTAATTTCAGTGATGAAAGCAAGCTTAATTTAGCAAGTTAGAGCAGTGTGAGAAAGTGTCCGTGTTGTGGGCACTGATGTGTGAGTTGTTGAAGAAAAGGGCTTCTATGCTTCCTTTTAATTTCTGAACCATATAAAAAGTTGATTGAGTTCATTTGTAAGGTTCTTCTACAAAAAAAAAAAAAAAAACATTCCCTGATTTTGATTGCATGCCTTCTTCAAATTTCTTGTCTGTGAAGTGGCATAGCTGACACTGATGAAATGATTGAAACACATCTATTCATATTATAACAATTTTGAATCTGGATAAGCTGTGACTTTGTATTTTTACAAAAAGTCTCTCGTTCTCTAATTTGATCGCTTCTGTATACAATGAGCCTTACATAGGCGATCAAAGTTTCACACAGGATGCACCAACCGGCTTCGCTCTGCTTTCCCCGCTACGTTGTCCTATTTTGGGGCGGCGTGCTGGTCACGTGTTAAGAATCGAGCAGCAGGGTGGCGGCGATCGCCTCGGTAGCGGAGTGCGGGAGCGTGGAGTGCCGGCCCGCATGCCAGTGAAATATGGATCCAGGTAGGGCAGACTGAACACCAAGAGAAAACTCTTCCTTCAGTATTGCTGCCTAGTTTTGTTTCGATTGAATTTGATTTTCCGATTGTAACGGAATATGCTACATGCATATGTTGTTTAATGAGCCAAGCTGTTTTTTTTCTTTCAAAAATTATAATGGGAAGTATTATAATATGAGCAAAATGAATGTGACCACAGTTCGGGAACAAACTTCCACGGATAAGGTTTACAGTTCTTTATTCTATAGTTGGTATTATTATCATTAGCTAGCTTCCGTGCCATTGCTCCATTACCTAGTTACGGTAAATGAAATAGTTTTCCATGTGTGTATTACCCTTCGTTGAACAGTTATTTGGCTATTGACGTATCGCAGATCCTGCACATTGCGTTTCACGTAGACTTCTCTGTTGTATGTCCCTTTACCTTCTATTCAGCTAGTTAGCCACCTTTGCGACTGTACTGGATTTCCAGCCTATGTCGCAGATTTTCTTATCCTCGGGTCTGTCATCCTATTTGATGGTGTTTTCGTATATAATATCCAGCGATTACAATGACTGTCAGTAGACAGGGTCCGTATCATTATAAAAATGTTATTTCTCCTAAGAGACCGCCCCGATTCCTTTGTCGCCATATGAAAACAACGCAAAGGGCTGTATTCTTGCATGCTAAGTCACGTGACACGTAGAACACTGTATTTTTATTTGGGAATTACACTCTTGTAATTATTTCTCATGCGTTTTATGTAAGGGTACTATGGATAAAGATATACTACAATTTTTTTTTGCTACAGAGCCAAATATCACTAGTCACACTTGATATTAAAAAAAAAATCTGTAAACAAAGTAAACGCACTTATTAAATGCACTTTTACGAATAACATCAAAGACTGCTTGGTGGTAAACATGGATTTCGACTGCTGCTGCAGCGACAAGCTCAACATTTTGACAATTCCACTGATCACTAAAGTCACATTATACGCAGTATTTATACAGTACTGAAAATATCCAGTGTCCAGTCCACTGTGCCAGCAAAGCAATTCTCTGTTCCTCTTTTGTATTTCGGGGGTTCTTGTGATGGGGTTATCATCTGACTAGTTCTCACATGGTAATCATAATGAACAGCTACACTTTTAAAGATCTAGTTGGACTTCATTGACCCCTTGGGGAAATTCTGGTGCATACAGCAGCAAGAACGCTGTGCACAGATAAACTAACATATAGTGCAAAACAGGCATGGTGCAAAGAGAGTGCACAGTGCAAAACAAGTAAACATGGTGCAAACAAATTCAAAAAGTACACAGTGCACATAGAATATCCAGAAAAACAGATTATTGTAATATTATTGGGGGGCAGTATGTGGCTCAGTGTACGCCTGTATGCCTGTAATCACAAGGTTGCAGGTTCAAACCCAGCCTCAGCATGTCTGCGGGTCCTTGAGCAAGACCCTTAACCCCCAGCTCCCTGGGTGCCCCAATGGGTGGCAGCCCTTCGCAAACAGCTTGAGTTTGATATTTCAGCAAAGTTGAGGGAGGCGTAAAAAAGAATTTCCCCACCAGAATCAATAAAGTTGTGATTATTACAGAAATAAATATTTAAATATAAAGTAATTGGTGGTATAGGTGTAATTGGATTTTCGTTGTGCAAGATGGGTCACTTGCTGACGTGTTGTGGCTGCGGTGCGGGAGTGGCACGTTGGGAGGAGGCATTGTGGTGTCCGATGGCAGCAGCCAGGAATGATCCCCAGTAACGAGACTGCGGTGGAATGTGCAGGTGGCTAAATGTCTCCTGGATAGCGCCCCCTGAAGGGGGCGGGCAGAACTGCTCATAATCGTGTCTAATTTTGCCAACATCCTCTTCTCTGGTACTGGCCCCAGTGCATCCAGGGTCTGTCTTGTGATGGAGTTGGCCTTCCTGGTGACATAGGTGTCAAGTCCCATGATGTAACACATGCAACTTCAGTGTTTTTATCTTTTCTGCTATCTCACAGGTATGCCATGCACTTTAACCAAGCAAAAAAGTTTACTTCCATAACAGAAATGACCTGCTGCAAAGGCCTATCTGATATGAGCCAAACCCCCCAGCCCCCCCCCCCCGTTTATCCGCCCTGCAATTATTTGCGGGTTATAAACGATACTCTGGGGTCTCTGCTGGCACCCAGGCAGTAACGTTTACATTTTTGAAATCGGTTATATTCTGTAGTTACTATAGCTCTGTTTTACTGGTCGGATTTTTTTTCAGTGTCTCTTTTGCAAGTGTTATTTTGTAGTAATAATAATAAAAGCTTTGAGCTTAGAGTCTTTTTAATGGCTCACAGTTTTCACAGAAATGTACAAGTTTTCCATCACCCAGCTCCCTGTTTTGACTGCAGTTAGGTTGATATGCATGTGATGAGTTTATTCAGGCACTTGGCATGACCTGAACTGATGCCCCCCCACATCAGGTCACAGTGTAGAAGAGTACGCTGGCCATTATGGACTGATTCACACTTACAAATAAATTATGTAATATTCAAGCCGTATAAAAATGCTTTTTAGCTTAAATAAGGTGGAGTGGTGGCTCTGAGGCTAAGGATCTGTGCCAGCAACTAGAAGGTTGCTGGCCCAAATCCTGTGAATTTCTAGAGAAATTCAACTCCATCATGCTCTTGAGCAAGGCCCTTAGCCTGCAACTGCTTCATCCTGGGAATGATATTAATCTACATCCAACCCTATAAGAGGTCATCCATCTTACAGGGAAAAACTTGGGGGTTGGTGGCAGGATTGACACCCCAGCCACTGGGAAAAAAAATAACTCACACCGGTCCATTCGGACTTGTGTGGTGCTGAGGTATCACCCACCACATGGCTGCACTCAGGTTCTCATCCCTGAGGTGGTTTGTCGTGTGGTGGGTGTGACAACACACTGTAATCAGGGCGTGCTCCGTACCTCTTCCCCTCTTAGCTTAAATGTTCAGTAACATGAATTAATGTAACAAGATATGAACTTAAAGAACATACCTGAACAAATACTAAAACCAGTATTTAAATCGAAATCCATCCACAGTCCTATCTATCTGTCTGCTTGCCTGCTGATTTATCTATCTATCCATCCTGGTTCCTAACAGGCCCTCCAAGGCAGGGGAACAGACTTTTTTACTTATACACTATACAGAATATATTAGCTCTGCCTTCTAATATACGGATGTTTATCAAACAAGTTTATTGTGTTGTATATTAGGTGTGGCAGCCAATTGCTCTTTTGCAAATGGTGGAAAACTTAAAAGAAAGATGACTAAGATGATTGTATCTGACCAGTGCTGTGTCCTTCTAAAATTGTTAAATATCGCTTTTAGTGAGTAGTGCAATTATGGAAGTGAGATGCTTGGAAAACAGTGATTCAATGGTGAAAGCACGACAGCTGACCGCAAGAGCATCAAAATCCATAGATAGCTGTGTATTGGCGATCCGTAAAACACAGCTAGCACAAGTGGTTCTTTCATTTAGGATGTGACGTGTTACGTCATTACGCAGAACCTTTAGTCACACGCATATGTACATCCGAATAACACAATGGCTTTCTGTGTTGCTTAGCGAATGGAGGGACACTTTTCAATCTTAATTCAGACGTAGAATTCATCCAGCTATACAGAATTCAGCTTTTCTTTCAATGCTGCGTCACTCTAAGGATCGATCATCTCCAGTTGCGCTGCTGTCGCGTAGTCGAAAGTAAAAGGACACGATATCAGTGTTAGAGGCAGGGGAGTTTCTAGCTATTGAAAAGATCAGCGGCTAACTCAAGTTTACCTGGGGCATCTGGGCTAAAATACTAGGGGCTCTAACCCCGCGTGATCGGACCTACCGACGCTCATGGTTAAAGGTCTGTCAGTTTGATCGAAAAAGGCCGCCATGCAAGCCTATGAGAGATTTGTGGTACCGTTGTACCTGAGTGTGCGACACATTTTAGTATTCAGGGACGGGACACGGGGAAGGCGTGTACTTCCTAGTATTTAATTTGACTTCATTCACCCCCTGTAAACAGACCTTTGCATTTACATTATTAAGTTGTGTGTCCCAGCCAATGAGTGGCTACGAGTGGCTGATCATCTGTTTCGCGAATGCAGTGTGTGCCATCTAGCGGCCTGAATTACAAAACGCAATATCTGATATCACCATATCACCAAACACTATATATATATATATATATATATATATACACTCACACACAAATAAAATTAAGATTTACGAATAGTGTGACAAGATAATCCATGTCAGGGAGGACACTGAACTAGGACATGGACAAAATCGGGCGATGGCAGCATCCACCTAGCCACGCTTCCAATCTCTGTAGTGTTGAACAACATATTGTACAGTTACTTTTTTATCTATCGTGTTATATTCGATTTTTCCGACTTCCTATGGGTCGAAAGTCGAGGAGCAACTGCGTGGAAAACGCGAGCTAATTATAAAGGTTTTATCGATCTTAAGTGCGAAATCCCTTGTTATCCCCGTTAAAGGCATTTCCCTGTGAGTAAAATGTTACATTGATTGTTACATTTGGCTGCATTTACAATTGTTAAATACCACGATGTACTAACCTTTTACTTATCAATGAATATACTTATATTTTCAGTTTCCCTCAATTCACATGATAAACACTCTAAACCTCATTACCTCTGTGTCCGGGATCCATTATGTGGAATTATGTGTGTTATGGTGACAAAATTTTGCTTTGCGAAAAAGATTAAGGGGGCAGGACGCAAAGAGAGGCGTCAAAATGCAGATACGCGCACACAAAGTATTCTGACTATAGAAGGCAAATGTCAGCATGAGACATAGCGATATCCCAGACTTTTCAGGTATTTTAGGTCACAGAGAAGAAGATATGTCTGAGAAAAAGAGAACGTATGGTCACCCTAACGGAGGTGGTTAACTTTCTGGATAACTATTCGCGATACAGCCAGTATAGAGATTCATTTTCTCTAAGTAATGTTGAAGCCAACAAGCTGATGTCACTTGTCTCACTTTACTGCAGCTAGATCGTAAACTCTAGCAGCAATGAGGTTTGATAACCGATTATAACTAATCTGATATGATATGAAATAGGTGCTACATGTAAACCGGCTAGGAGTACATTACGAGTCAGGATGTGCAGGAGCTAACTTGTTAGCATGCTAATGTAAGTAGCTTCGCATTCTGTTGATTATTTTAGTTAATTTTTGAACGTTTTAAACTAAAATTCATACATATAGACTAGCTCCGTTAATCACAGCTAAACCAGTATGTAATTATTAGCTTTATTTCACAATGAATGTCATGCTCCTCTGTGATTCAAACATCGTCTTGGGATGCAGTCCCAAAATGCTCTAGTGTCGTGACAATAGCTTATAAAACTGAAAATGCCGTGTTTTGCCAGAATATAACCTGGCCATTTCACTGGCAGGAACTTTTATAACATCCCATTCTAAATCTATAGGCATCAGTATGGAGCTGGTCCCCCTTTTGTAGATAAAACAGCTGCCGCTCATCTGGGAAGGCTTTCCACAAGATGTTGTCTGTGGGAATTTTTGCCCATTCATCCATACATTAGGACATGAAGGCCTGGTTCACAATCCCCGTTCTAGTTCTAGCTGCTCAGTCGGGTTGAGGTCAGGGCTCTTTGCAGGCCAGTGAAGTTCTTCCACACCATCCAACCATATCTTTATGCACCTTGCTTTGTGCACTGTGGCACAGTCATATCGGAACAGAAAAGAATATTCCCCCAACTTGTTCCCACAAAGTTGCAAGCATAGACTTGTCCAAAACGTCATGGTATGCTGATGCACTAAGAGTTTCCTTCACTGTAACCAAGGGGCCAAGCCCAACCCCTGCAAAAGAACCCCATACCATTATCCCTCTTCCGCCCAGCTTTACAATTGGCAGAATGCAGTCAGGCAGGTAATATTCTGCTGGCATCTGCCAAACCCAGACTCGTCCATCAGACTGTCAGACAGAGAAGCGTGGTTCGTCACTCCACACATTTCCACTGCTCCAGAGTGCAGCTTCACATTGCACTTAGTGATGTTAGTCTTGCATGCAGCTGCTCGGCGATGGAAGCCTGTTCCGTGATGCTCCCAGCATGCACTGGGGTTAATGCCAGAGGAAGTTTTGAATTCTGCAGTTACCTGACTCAACAGAGTACTGATGACTTTTATGCAGTATGCGTCTCAGCAGTCGGCAACCCTGTTCTGTTACTCTGTTAGAGTAGTTGTGTTTCTTTTGTTCCTAAACACTTCTACTTTGAAATAATACCACTTATGACTATGGAATATCTAGCGGGGAAGACATTTCACAAACTGACTTATTGCAAGGGTGGCATCCTATGACAGTACCACCCTTTAGAATGGCCGATACTTTCACAAATGTTTGCAAACCCAACTGCATGGCTAGGTGCTTGATTTTATACCTTTATATCTGTGGCAGGGCGACACGGTGGAGCAGTGGTTAGCGCTGCTGCCTCACAGCATGAAGGTCCTGGGTTCGGTCCTCGTGTCAGGAGTAAGATCTACTATCCCTCTGTATACAGGGGTTTCCACTGGGAGCTCTGGTTTCCTCCCACAGTCTAAAAGTTTGCAGGATAGGTTAATTGGTGACTCTAACACTTTCCTTTTGACTCTCAGTTGGCCCTATGAGTTTGCGAGTGTGTTGGCGGCTGCCCAGGGTTGGTTGCTGCCTGTGCCCATTGTTCCCAGGATGGGCTCCGGTCCCCAGTTGGGATTCAGCAGTTATGGTGATGGATGGATGGATATCTGTGGCAATGGGTCTGAATGAAACACAATAATTAAGAATTCAATGATTAAGAGGTGTGTCCTAATACTTTTGTCCATATAGTGTATATTTCCTGTTTTTTTCTTTTAACATGGCTGTGTCTTAATGTATTTTGAAACATATGGCTCTCGGTTATTCTGCATGAGCATTAATAGTAATGTTGTGGTTTACTGCAGCCGTAGGACCACACTTATTTAATTTGTTAAAGATCCACAGAGCACACCCACAGTTTCCCCCCCGGTATGTCCTAACCCTAACCCTACTGTGCCCCCAGTATGCCCACAGTGTGCCTACATTGCCAGATCTGGGGCCTGTTTAGGGCCACTGTGGGCAGCCCACTGGGGGGGTCCAGCAGCCTTGATATGTAGACCCCCAATTAGGCTGTGGTTTGTCAATCACCTATCTCTGCTGAGCAGTTGCCCATTCACCATCAACAGCCATTCTGAGATTATCTGGGAGTGATTCCACTAGGTCTGCCGGTATAGTTAGCTGTACGGTCTGCTCGGCTAGCAGAGTTCTCTATTCTATCCATCAGTTCACCGATGGTACTCTTATGCTGAGTACACTCAGACTGCGAACTTGCCAGTCTGCACTTAATTTCTTGCTGTCCTGTAACACGTTAGCATGCCTTTGCTTTTTCTTGGAACATTTTGTGTTCCTTTCCCTGCATGCCTCCTCTAGCCACTCTAGAGGGTCTAACTTATCCGTGAGAGATCCGTATGATCCCTCCTTGCAATGTTTTGCAACATATTCGATAGCCCACTCCATCATTGTAGGTTCTGAGTATAAATTTAAACTGTCACAGTTTAAACTTGCACAATATACCTACGGTGGTGGTTTACCTCAAAGACACAGGGTTAAAATGTGGGGAACCCTGCTGGTGCTTTCTTACCAAAGCCCAGTTCCGCTACAAACACACCTCCTGTTTACCCTCTATTACTAATAAACTGGTCAAACCAGGAGAATTCTCATGTCTAAGTATTGAATTACTCCCTGTTTCTTATATTATTTTACTGTTCATCTCAGCAGACGTCTGATATCGCAAACCAGTTATACTCACAAGTGTGATTCTTTCTGGGTCCTTCGGTTCGCAGAAGAAGGTGGCACGTCTGGAATGAAGACAGGTCAGTCTTCTTTCTTAGGTACAGAAATCTTCTCTCTTCTTGAGGAAAATATCAGCCAAAAAAAGTTCCCAGGTCACTCTTCCAGTTGCTAGTCCCTTCTCCTGGCTGGATGTCCAGGAATCCACTTGCAGAGTCTCCCCAGTTTTGGCAAAACAGTGGTTTATTGAACAGTAAAAGTAATATCATGTACAGTGTAGACATACACCGGGGATTGAAAGGCAGCTCAAAATCAAAGTAAGGACAGTTCTTCATCCCCTTTATACCCCAAAAGGCCCTCTCCAACAAGGTATTGTGTGTAGGTGTGGGTGTGTTTGCATGTAAAGAGCGACCTCCTGGACTGTGAGGATCCAGAGACAGATGGAACAGGACAGGATGGAGACTTCCTGTGAGAGCAAATGGTAGCTCAGTCACTTCTCTGGCCACTGTATTATCTATATTTTCACCCTAGTGGTGCCGGCTGGAACCCCCATTCTCTCCCTGACTTCCCCCATGATCATAACTTGCTAACACTGCCTGTATTCAAATGATCAACCAAGAACATTGGGGCATCTTTACTGCTTTTCCTTACACCGGTATAGAAAAAAATGCAACCGAAGGGAGAATCTCTCCTGCGCGTGCGCATCTCCTTCCCTAATCAGCTGCCTGTCGGACTCGGCAGCAGGCCCTTTCCTGCCAAATCTCTTCCAGCGTGTCACTATGGGATCCGCCTGCCTGATTTTTACCTCGCAAGTCTGCGCATGCGTGCTTCACCTTACATTTTCTGGCTCAGTCTGCTCCATTCGTCCTTTTACGGAAAA
Organism: Mormyrus lacerda; assembly: GCA_015163995.2. Lineage (NCBI taxonomy): Eukaryota > Metazoa > Chordata > Actinopteri > Osteoglossiformes > Mormyridae > Mormyrus > Mormyrus lacerda. The sequence goes on from JAABNX020000044.1 coordinate 4,051,252, forward strand.
CCCATATTGTTTACAATAGCAGCAAAGTACAGTGGCCGCTTTATTATTTAGAGAACTGGTGTTAATGATCACGTTAACTGAAAAATACTGTTTTCTATGCTTGTCAGTTTAAGTGTTCGCTCTATTTGGTTTTAGAACACTCCGGTCGTCTATGTCAAGTTTTTGGATCCACACTATTACCTATAAGTATCCTAAAATATTCGCTCATATTTTCATCGGTTAAAATTGTGTTTTGGAAAAACTATAATCACGTACTATACTAAATGGGAAAATATATGGAATGCAACCGCAAAACTTACGCCAAACAAAACGAATTAAATAAAAATAAAAAATATATTACTACAGATTGCAAAACCAATTAACATTCTTTACGTTTGTGCTTTACTTTAACAGACACTTTAATGTTTTTTTAAAAAAACAGTTCCAGTCTAAATGATAAACAATGATGTATCGATGGCCTCTCTGTGTTTGTGTGTGTGTGTGTGTGAGAGAGAGAGAGAGAGAGAGATTGAATGAATGAAAAAATAAATGAATGGCGTTTACGTGAAACGTAACGTGAAAGTACCCCAGACAATTTATATCAAACTTACATTTTTTATGTTTTATACATCATAGGCCTAATCTTTGCCATTTTTTTAATGTCTCGCTGCAACTTAAGACTTGACGTTAATCGTGTTGTACCCCATAAGCAGACGTATAAGCACACAAGACTATACTGAATCTTAATTTTGAAATACATCATAGTGGATTTAAAGAGAGACTTTGGCTATGAAGGACATAATTTTGGATGTTCAGTGCAAATACTTAAAAGGAGTGAAACAAGGCAAGTGAGCGCCGTAGAGTGTAGTAAGAGAGGCGGGCTTTTGCGGCTATAAGCTCCCAGGGTAAATCCAGGTGTTACACCGGCGATTATTGCTTCCCTCGAGAGTCGCTTATTATCGCTGTATTTAGTTTAATCGATTTGTACTGAACCGGTTATTCAGAAGACGGGAAACCTGTAACTCTTTACTAAAGGTAAGTGGTTCAAACTACTTACATTTACTGATCGGTCTAAAACCTGCCGTACTGGTTTATAAGCAGACGCAACCGTCTGTGCTGGTTTTATTATGTCCAAATCGGACTCCGATTACTTGAAATAAAAATTAACCGGTCAAATTAGTTAACCTTCAGGCGACGCTTTTGTACAGTATTTGGAATTGTAAAATAAATCGACGCAATTAGAAACTATTACAATATGCCTGAAATAGACGTCTGTTGACACAGGAGCGATTACCCCAAATTCGTAACAGGTGAAAAAAACAAGAAAAATGTCTCATCTTTTAAAATTAATTAACAATGACCTGACACCCAATAGTAAGCCGTACAGTATGGTAATACGGCCTCAGTGTGTTGTGGGGTATACTGAACGCGGAAATCCTGCTGTCGTTAAAAGATAAACCGGACTAAGCGCCACACTTACCAGTAATTAAAATTATATGCTCCGTATCTTCCTCTGATTAAGAAAACAACAAGGCGTATCAAGTTGCATTTAAATTAGTACTTGTAAACGGAGCAAATAGAAATGTAATTATTTGGAAACTATATATTTGTGTTTCCAACTTTCGTGTCCTGCGTTCTACATCGTTTTTAAAAGTCCAATGCAAATGAACCATGGTATAAAACGGAATTATACAAAAAAGTATTCCTGAATATCGACAACAACGACAATAGCATCTATTTACCAGATGTATACGTAAACTGAATTGGGAGTTAAATGAAAACGCAGCGTTACTTTTTATGTGTAACATAAAACATTTAAGCATTCAGAACAATACAATTTACAGTGTATTGCAGTGTTTCAGTGCTCTTTGGGAGACGGATATGTCACTTTTCCCATCAAATTTTGTGCTGTATCAGCCAAAATATAACGTCAGTCACGAATACAGTATGTTTTGAATGAATACTGACAAAAATTATGTTGTATCATTAAACAAGTGTGACATGTCGCAGTCACTTAATTCTCTTGTTCACATTTGATGAAACACCAATAGCGTTCCTGTGTAATCAGCATTGCAGTTCTTGATTGCTACTCATATAAATCTATAAAACAGGGACTGAGGACACACACCCTGCAGTGTATGTGGGGAAAACAAAAGCGTGGTAAACCAACCGGTGTGTGTACATAGCGCGTGTTTGCCTGGGGTTGCACGCCCAGCAGCGATATACTGCTGTGTGGGAGCACATTTCCTTTAATGTTGCTTAGGCAGTTACACGTTCTTTTGAATCGTCGCTCCCATTTATATTCTTCCATTCTGAAGATGGAGAATTTACACGGGTGAGGCTGAATTGGTGACGTCGGTTTTGCACGTACAGTTTAACGCCGTTAGCTGTCAACCATTAGCTCTTGCTTTGTTGATGTTGCATAATCCTAGCATATGTCCTAATACCTTGAAGGGACTGAACAATTATTTTTCATTTGCAGGTAACAGTCAGCCATTACTGGCCGGGTCTGGTGACCCCTGCCACTGCACTATCTCAAATATGGTGCGTTCCCTGCCGAGCTCATCACAAAAAAAAATGGTTGATTCCTTGGGACATTTTCACTGCGTTGCCATGCTGATGGCGTTCAAAGCAATACATACACAAGCATTCTGAGATGCAATGTTTTACGGAATAAAGTGTGAAATCCATTGTATAAACATATTGTCTTCATCACTTTAACACTGATATTAAGTGATCTAGAATTCAGGTACCAGATAAGCCAAGAAAAAATAACAGTAAAAAGTAAATGTCAGTTTTATAATTTCTAATTGAGATGTTCTTATCTAGTTAATTTCTGTTAATTATTTTGGCAGCATATGCTATGAGCAGTGTGTAGTGTGTTAACTGGGTTTTTGTTTTGTATATGTATTGATAGGTGTGCTGGGTTGTTATTGTTCTCCGTGTCTGGTGCCCCTGTACTTCTGTGTAGGCCAGAAACCTTTGCCGATGACTTCCTGTGTTTCTCCCCCAGGATGTGCAGGGTTACCGGCTTGTGCCTTGGCGCGTGTGGCTGTGCCGCGTGTTTGCCCTGCTGTCGGTGGGCCTGCTGCTCATACTCTTCTACTGGCGCCCCCGTCTGGCTGTGTTAGCCCGCTGTAACCTCTGTCCCCTGGCTCTGGCTGATACTCTACTCATAAGGGTGAGATTGGACTTCAGGGGCCGCTAAACATTAGTATCTGGCTTGATTTCTGTAGTTTGGAAATGGGAGCATTAAAAAGTTATTCAGTTCTTTCTTGCTCTGTATTCTACAATTGTTGTGGTAAACACAGCCAGCCTTATTGGCCCAAACCTTATTTTATACATTATGAAAAACTCAAGGAATGTTTTGGTCCCCCATTCAAACAGAGTACAACAGTGTTTATATAAGAGAAATTCTACTAAACTCTGTTAGACTGAAGCAACTGAAAGACCTTGGACAGTGGAGAAAGTTGCAGAACCGGTTCAGTGTCAAGTTTGCCTTCCTTGCACTCCTACTAGCAGAAATATGAGAGCTGTATCCTGAATTGTCAGCTTCATTGTATCCATGAGCGACTAGCCTGTAGTGTCAAGTAATCTGTGTTTGCACCTTCTTTTAAAGTGTTTAATAATTTTGTCTTGCCAGTTTGTCTTGTATTGAATTTTCAAATAGAACAGTGCGGCTCCTTTGTCATCTTTCCCTGTTACAAGCACAGGGATTTCTGGATAAGCTAATGGATTAGCGACTGGAAAATGATGATGGTTTTGTGTCTTTGGAATGTGACTTGGATGGTTCCTCTGCTTATTGTTCTATACCCCCCCCCCCCCCAGAATGCCCATGGGCAGAGCTTCATTGTAGAGGTACAGATACTGGAGATGGATGATGGCAGGTAAGGAACAGTGCGTGCCCAGTTCTGATTAGCCGTGTGCTTGCTTTGGGTATGAGGCATACTCAGGCTGGTGCGTGTCCCCCCCCCCTCCAGTGCGGAACACCCGGCCAGTGATGTTGAGGAATTTGACTGGAGGGATACAGTACACCTTCACAACGAGCAGGTCAGGGAGCTGTTTTAGGATATGGGTTGTGGGGGCTGTGTGAGTGCAGTCAGCCATGAATTCCTCTTCAAACCATGTTGTGTTTTTTTTTTATTTTTAAGAAAGCATCCCTTCGCTGCTTTATATTTGAGGGGATTCGTTACATTTGGATGGTGAAGAAGGGTGCCTTCTGTCCTGTAAGGTAGGATTTGCGGGAGAGGCACGTTGAAGGACTTCAAGAAAATCTTAAGTTTTAAAACGGTGGTTCTCAACTGGCCTAGCCTGCGGATCCATATTGTTCCTCAGTCATTAAGTTGCTACCCTAAGTGTTCTTGTTTGTATTTGTTTGTTTCTCCAAAAATGCTGACAGTGAGGTCACCAGATTACTGGGATGGAATTTTGCATCATTTGCCACCACAAAAGTCAGACATCACAAAAGATGTTTATATTTTTAACCGCACGGTCCCTGACCCAATGAAAATGGTTTTACAACCCAAAGGTAGTTGAGAACCGCTGATTCAATACATCACCAAGATCGCTAAATACTGTTCATGCATTAAAAGGGGGCAAAAGTCTCAGAGTGTCTTTCTGCACAGTGTCCTCAGTGAAGACTGGACTTCCTCTGACATTTACCGCCAGCAGGGGGGGCTGAGCTGCCACGAACAGAGCTCCAGGTGAACAAGCACTTTTTTCTTATACAGATGGTCACACAATTATATGTTCAGTCGTGCACCTACAGATGTACATTTGCACTTCTGCATTCATCTCCCTGCTCCCTCTGTGCTCACGCTTAAATGTGTCCTGTCCTAAATCCGGTTGCAGGAGAAAGGTGTATGGGCCAAACCTCATAGATGTTCCTGTGAAGTCCTGTTTTCGGCTGCTAGTGGAGGAGGTGCTGGATTCCATCCATGTGTCTGTTTTTGTGTACCGGATCCCCTTGATCCTGCTAGTCCAGCTGACCCTCATTTCCTCCTCTTCAGGTCCTCAATCCCTTCTACCTGTTCCAGATCTTCAGTATCATCTTATGGATGAGCGACAGCTACTTCTACTATGCAGGCTGCATCCTTGTCATCTCACTTATTTCTATAGCCATCTCCCTCTATGAAATCCGTAAGGTGAGGATGGAGTGGGAGCAAGTGTGATCTTTCATATTTTCTTATGTGTTTACAATGCAGGGTTCCGGGTGGGTCTGGATCTCGAACAGTAGCGAATTGCAGGGGAGCACCTAAAACATGGTGACAGCCAGAGATACTCATACACTACGTGTAATTAATGGGCTTGAGTTCTCCCATTTGAAAGTCTTTGGAGAGTGGGAAGAAGCTGGGGTGCTTGGATGAGACCCACATAGCCTGGGGAGGAGAAGCAAACACACACAGCAGGGATGGGGTTCAAATCTCCCATGGAGAAGGTTTGAGGCATCAGAGTTACCCTCTTGGTCGGCATGCCAGCTTATATGAACTTCCATATACCGTCAGTCGACATGCCAGCCTAATCAACGCTCATACACACTGTCACCATGCCTGCCTAAAATCTCATTGTTTTGGTATAAAGGTCATCTGTGCATCATGTCAATTTTTGCATCCCCGGGATGTATGTTTATGCAGATTGACATACAATTATAAAGTTTCCTTTTTGCATGCCTTTTTGAGTCCCTTAAGGGCAGGAATATTTGTTGTGACACTAGTGAAATGTGTGTGATGGTCTGATTAAACACATGAGAGGGATGGCTGACTGGTGGGCTGCCTGTGTTTCAGCAAAGCAGCACCCTGCGCAGAATGGCCCACCTGGTGGTCAATGTGACGGTCCGCAGGGACACTGGCGGTGAGTGTCATCCTGGCTCTACGTGTCATTTTCCCCCATCTTGATCCTGGCCCAGCGTGTCATTTCCCCCATCCCGATCCCGGCCCTGCGTGTCATTTCTCCCATCCTGATCCCGGCCCTGCGTGTCATTTC
>JAABNX020000044.1:4057312-4068593 GCA_015163995.2 Mormyrus lacerda
CGTGTCATTTCCCCCATCCCGATCCCGGCCCTGCGTGTCATTTCTCCCATCCTGATCCCGGCCCTGCGTGTCATTTCCCCCATCCCGATCCCGGCCCTGCGTGTCATTTCCCCCATCCCGATCCCGGCCCTGCGTGTCATTTCCCCCATCCTGATCCTGCACGGAGCTCAGACTCACTCATCTGTCTCGCTTTCACCGGCAGAGGAGGAGAATGTGAGCTCTGTGGATCTGGTGCCTGGGGACTGTGTGCTGATACCTCCAGAGGGTCTGCTCATGCCCTGTGATGCCGCCCTGCTGGTTGGGGAGTGCATGATCAATGAGAGCATGCTCACTGGTGAGGCACACATTGTTTGTCGATAATTAATAAGCTTTTTTTATGTCATAGTTTGCTGTGTGTTTTGAGATTTACTTAATAATTTTTCTTCTTATTCTTTTGTTTTTTTGTTAAAAATTTTAAAATCTAAGTTTTATATTAGACAGTAATTTTCTAAGACTTACAATGTTAGCAAGTGAATAATTACTAATATAACTAGAGACGAAGCAGTTCTTTGCACTGATTACAGAAATCTTTCTGCCCATGATTTAATATGCTTCTGGAATATTGCATTTAAAACATTGTACTGCTTTTTAAATAATATTACTCTGTCTGACCTTTTTACCTAGAGTGTTTACCTAGAGCTTAGTTTTGCATGCTTATTATACAGGTATTTAACCTTCCAGCTCCAGTCCCATCTTTAAGGGGCCCTATGATCCTCATTTTAACTGTTTGTGATTTTATTTTTGGGGTCTACTAGAATAGGTTTACCTGCTTTGTTGTTCCAAAAACATTATTTAGCTTATGCTGTCCATCTCTATTCACCTTCTGTCTGAAATGCTACGTTAAAGCCCCACCCCTGATGAGCCCAGTGTGCTCTGATTGGTCAGCTTGCCCTACACATTCCGCCCCTGCCTTGCAGTCTGCAGACAGATCCTTGCAGGTAGGCAGCCAATAAGGGTTGTGTTACAAGATGACCTCACCATGTCACAGAAGTAAGGGTTGGAATTCCAACAAGGTGTTTTAGGCAGATTAACGAAGAGGGATTTCTGTGGTAATAGTTACTATGTTTGGCATGTAGTTTGGTTCTTATGACTTTGCAGACCATTTACTTGCACAATAACTGTATAACACGCTAAAGGAAAAGGAGAGACCAGAAAACCATAATATGGTCCCTTATGTTGGTAAATGTAGCAGGTCTGCTGTCTCACTGCACCCCTGCCATTCTTCCAGGTGAAAGCGTACCTGTGATGAAAACTCCCCTTCCCTTCAGTGCAGGCAAATACAGTCCTGACTCTCAGCGCAGACATACCCTGTTCTGTGGTACACAAGTTATCCAGGCCAGGGGGGGCCGCCAGGGGGGGAGAGGAGGTCTTGCTGTGGTCACCCGCACAGGTAAGATGGTGGCATATCTACTGTACAGACAGGTTTTATGCATACCCAGGAATTCTGTTTGTGAAAGTTAACCTGGCCTCTTGTTGCCTTTTAAAATTTAGTATCTTGGTGCCACTTTACAATAAGGCTACCCATATAAAGTGTTTATGAATGGTTTATAATCTGGTTATTAATTAGGTTGTAACGCTATAGATAGGATATGAAATGAGCTCTGAGCCTGTAAATCGCAGCTTTAGTGAGGGTGACAGATTTTCAAAGCTCTTTCCCATTACAGCTTGTATGTGTGTGTGATTTACTGCTTTTGCTTTTTAGGGTTTTTCACAGCTAAGGGTAACCTGATCAGCTCCATACTTTTCCCTCAGCCAGTAAACTTCCGCTTCTACCAAGATTCCATGAAGTTCCTGCTCATCCTTGGGGCACTGGGTACATTTCCGTTCTCATTGAGTGTAGCCATCCATCTACGCAGTGCTCCCATCTATCTGTATACTACTTTAGGTCTTGCAAAATGAATGAATTACTCCTGCTATTTAGTTTCTAATGCTAATAGTTTTTATTTGTGACACCACTGTAGAGCTTGTTTGTACATGAATACCCCTTGTTTTATGTTACAGCTCTGATAGGCACAATCTACACCATCGTGATCCTAAGCATGAGCATGGTGAGCCTAACACTACTGATTTTTACACTTGACATATTGTTAAGTAAGGCCTGCTGATAGCCCTGTGGCTAATAACTGGAGAAACCCTGAGCCACATGGGGGGAAACATGCAGACTTCATGCCCACGGATCAAGGGTGGGATGCAAACGCGTACCATTTCATCTTATTGGTAGATTCTGTCGTTTAAATACATGAGATTAAATTTCCTGGTAAAGGATGTGGCTGTGAGATGCCTTCTTGAGCCTAAAGCACTATGTTAGTTACGGTAGTGGTGTTTTCTGCACCGAGATCCAAAACGTTGCCCTCAGCAGTGCCAGAGGTGCAGTTTTTATGTTACAGGCGGTGTCCAGGTTAAGAACGTCCAGCTTACGGACGGACTCATACTTACAAAGGGACCGCCATAAAGCTTGTTGTATTAAAAATTTGAGGTAAATACGATGGTCCGTAAAAATGAAACATCACGCAGCTTCAGCGATTCGTCAACTTGAAGTATAATACAGTACCGTATGTAGCTACTTTTATTATTACTGAATAATAATAATAATAGTAATTTTATTTATTTATTGTGTTTGATCTGTCAGTTGTGAACTATATCAAACTGGTGTTAATTAATCAGTAGCTCCCTAAAACGTGCAAGATCAGTGAGTTTGAAACTCGGAACCACACGACACTCCTATAACCCTAACCTTCCAGCAGTAAGATGTATTCAGTTGCATCTTAGCACACTAATTCATACCTGTCTGGACCTCTGGCTCCAGGTTCCCTGGGTGGAGCTGGTGATCCGGGCCCTGGATATCGTCACCATCGTGGTGCCTCCCGCTTTGCCTGCTGCCATGACGACAGGCACCATCTACGCACAGCGACGCCTCAAGCGTCACGGTGTGTTCTGCATCAGTCCACCCCGTATCAATATCTGTGGCAAGATATCGCTCTGCTGCTTTGATAAGGTGAGCAGGCAGCTGGCCAGTAGCCCTCAGGGAGGCGTAGCGTCTGACCTACTCAGAAGCTGTTTTACCGGGCCAGTAGATTCTGAATAGGTTACTCTCCACTTAAAACCCATACATTTCTTTTTCACTCACATTTCTGCAGTCTGTCATGTCTGTTGTCATCAACCTGCAATTTGGTTCTGCCTGCATTTTTAATACAGACATCATAGCCTCTTGTTCCTGTGCTTTACCCTCAACACCTTCCCTGCCCACAGACAGGCACGCTGACGGAGGACAGTCTTGATGTCTGGGGTGTCCTGGAGGGTGGTGGGGAAGGCTTCTCAGAGCTCATACCAGACCCCCGCATGCTGCCGCAGGGTCCCATGCTCACGGCCATGGTGTCCTGCCACTCCGTGGCACTGCTGGGGTCCCAGTTATTCGGAGACCCCCTGGAGCTCAAGATGATCGAGTCCACAGGCTGGGTGAGTGGCAGTGGTGACTGTTATGTTCTTGGCTGTGTGATTACACTTGGGCCATTGCAATGTTTCATGTTACAGACCAGGGGGGTATTCCACGGAAGTAGCTAAAGTTAGCCAGACTTTCCCGAAAAAGTCAGATTGAAATTAGCCATCTCTAAACTTAGCCTCATGACGTTCCACTAACGTGGCTCAGCTTTAACCCATCAAGGCTCACGCAAGACAGACTTGCATAGTCTTACTTAGTGCGCACACCCAAGATATTTAAGCCACATGAATGGATGAACGATATATCGATCAAATGAGCAGCAATGTTTTTTTTTTTTTGTTTTCCGCTGCAGAACAAATGCTGCTGGTGGAGCTGTATGAAAAATACAAATGTGTAAACGCTAAAAAAGGCAATACTGTGGCCATAAATACAGCCAGGGACTTGGTTTGGCAATGAATTGCAGACAGACTAAATGTGTAAGTTACGTAAATGTTACAAGTGCCTAGTATAGTGGCTCGGTGGTTCAGTGGTTTATGCTGTCGCCTTATACTGTGAAAGTTTATGATTTGATCCCCATAACCAATGGGATAACCTTCTGGGTTACGTTCATGGCTCATTCTTTTGGTATAATGTTATTCTGTATTATTTGATCTCCGTAAAATACTTTCAATCACATCCGTGTGAAATGTTCTGCATAAATAACCATATTGTATTTTTGCTTTGTACTAATAAACATTCAAAGTAGGCTTTTTACAAATCAATTTTCAAAGTAGACAGTGAATAAAAATCTAAAAATATCTTCCTGTTCATGTTATTTCATGAACATTTCATGTTTTGACCTTTGTAATATGGGTACACTTTTATTTTAATTATTTTGGAATTAATTGGAATGCTGAGACACGATTTTTATAGGCTTTATTATATTTATCACACATTAGTAGTGAGAGCGCGGAATTTTGTCAGACAGCACGATCTTTTGGGAATCTTTTCCCACATATCGGACGCTCTTTGAAACAACGCTTTATCTAAGCAAGACTGTTAACCTGGTCCAGAGCAGACTTGTTCACTCGCCTAAGTTACCATTGTCACTCAGCGGGGATTCATTTAAGACACCTTGATGGAATGGAACTCCCACCTAAATGAGCCAGACTTGTCGAAATAAGTCGGACTTTCCCTTAACCCTGCTTACTGACTCGCTACGAACAAACAGCAACAATTGATCTTCATGGTGGGAAAACATCTGGAGATGCGATGCGTCAGCAACAATGCTCCGATAGGCTGTGGCATTCAGGCAATGATCGTTTGGTGTCAATGGGTTCAAAGCGTGCCAAGAAAACATCACCCACACCATCATACCACAATGACACAAGGCAGGGTGGCTGTGTGTCAATGCTAAATTCTGTTCTACTATCCGAATGCCTCGGGTTTGAGCCAGCGACCTTCTGATTACAGGCACATAGGCTTAGCCCACTGAGCCACACACTGGAATCCTAGAGGAGTCCTGGCTGGAATTGTGTGTGAAAATCCTTGGAGATCAGCAGTTACAGAAATACTCAAACCAGCTTGTGTGGCACCAACAACAGTTTCCTGAGATCACTTTTTTGTTTTTTTTTCTTTACTCATTCTGGAGTTTGACGTGAACATTAAGTGAAGCTCCTGACCTGTATCTGCACTCCTCCACATGATTATCTGATAAGACTATTGTATAAATAAGCAGGTGAAGTAGTAGGTGACTGTATTTAGGTTTGTTTCAATGGTATTTAGTGTTGGAAAATAATAAACATGGCATAAGGTGAAGGGGATCGGTGTGAGCGGTTCTTGTGATAGCAAATGGTGCCTGCTGTGTGTATCACACTTTTACGGTTATTTCGGTGTCTTTAGGAACTAGAGGAGCCCGAGGAGGATGGACAAACCGCAGAGATTGTGGGGGAGTTTGGGAGCTTCCGTGTCCTGGCAGTGATGAGACCACCGGCATCTGAGTTGCAGCCACATGGCATTGTGGGTAATCTCCAAAGGGGTGGCTGGGAGTTTGGCCCTTCTTAAAGGAAAGTTAGGGTGTATTCACACTAGGCGATCTGTACCATGCCCGAGCACGTTTGACCTTCGACGTCCAGTGCATCTGTACCAAACCTGGACACTACATGCATAACCGTGCCCATGTCTGCTTGAAGAGGTGGACCAGAGCAGGGTACAGTTGGCCTTAAGCACAGTACGCATCTGGTGTAATCGCAAACTGTGCTCAGGTATGGAACACAGACATGACGTCAATGATCAATTAATGAAGGGGGGGGGTGGTGTGAGAGGAGTAGAGATTAGATGTGGAAGGGGCCCTCAGGGGAATATGTCATTGTTATTCTGACAGCATCTAGTTTAATTTTATTTTGTATGATTATACATGCGTTGGTCAAAATTCCTCATTTTGTTCTTCATGTCAGTCCATCAGTGAGCCGGTGGCTATCCTGCGGAGATTCGCATTCTCATCCACCCTACAGAGGATGAGTGTGGTTACTGTGGGGCCAGGAGGACACGGTGCGCTCGCTTTCCTGAAAGGAGCTCCTGAAATGGTGGCCAGCTTTTGCGTGAAAGAGAGTGGTGAGTGGTTAGAATTCTGCTGTGCAGCAGGTGGCCGGTGCATGTCGCTCTGAATAAAGGTACCTGCTGAATAGTAACATTCAACAACAATTTTACAAACAAATTTAGGCTGAAAGATAGATGAGATAAATTTCTGTCTAACAGTCAGAAATCTGTGTAACAATAACCTGGGCTTATACATTCTTTTTGCCTATGGTTAAAACAGACAAGCTTTTAAATTTTCTTTGTTTTTTGGCAGTACCTGCTACATTTTCTGACACTTTGAGTCATTTCACAAATGATGGGTTCAGGGTGCTGGCTCTGGCCTATAAAACGCTTGATGAAACACTGTGCCTGAAGACCATTGAGAGGTCAGTTAGAATTAAATAGTCCTAAAATTCAGTGTTTATTACACATTTTATAATTGTACTTTGTAGAGAAGGGAGACATAAAACTGCAGTCGTGTTCCACAGGGAAGCCGTAGAAAGCTCAATGAAGTTCTTGGGTCTCCTGGTGATGAAGAACGTAGTGAAGCCGGAAACGCCAGGTGTCATTACCATTCTGAAAAACGCCCAGCTTCGGACCGTCATGGTCACAGGTGAGAGAGTGGGCGTGAACTGGGGCTGCTTTTCAGATGCTCTGTATGAAACACTTTGTCTCCATCTCTGTACATGCATCAGGATGTGTGCAATCCGCTAAACTCTTTCTAATAGTGCCACGCTTGAATCTCCATAGGTGACAACACCCTGACTGCTGTGAATGTGGCCCGGACTTGCGGCATGGTACCATCAGATGACAGAGTCATTTTTGTACAAGCTAACCCTCCTGGTGCCAATTCACTGGCAACGCTACGATTTCACATGGGAGAAAACAGCACTGAGAATCTGCAAGTTGGCTTTGCGCAGGTAATAGCACATTACTAACTGCATTATACCAAATCTCCAGCGCAGATCGCTTCAGCTTACTCATCAAAGACTAAGCTCTGTCGCATTAAAGACATATAACTGTACCTTACAGATGTATCAGCACTGGTAAGAAGTGAGAACTCAAAATGGTAATAATGTACTAATAATTATTACTGGCAACTTTCATTGTGTTAGCAGTGAAAATGAGTGTTTGTCTCACCCATATAAATGTAATTTACTAATAATATTTGATAAGCCCCACCCCATCCAGATAACGGAGTACAGATCAAAGCACTTTTTTTTTGTCGTATAAAATGACCTTACTTGTTGCTGCAAAAGGATAGTCTGAAACATTAAAAAGTAGGTTGAATACATTAAATTGGAACTGAAATTAAAGTCTCATAAACTCTCAAATTAGCTCAAGTGCAGTAGCATACAATAACGCTTAATAGCCTGTGCCTTGGGTAGTTGCAGCAAATGGTGATTTCTTTACTTTTAACAATCGTAATAGTAATCTCTGGATTATAGGCTATTCAATTCATTTATTTCCTTATAAAATGAGACATCGTTTGGAGCGTTAAGCCTTGAAACTAGGGCTAAATGATGTAGGAGATTTTTTTTTTTTTAATATTTGCAATGAAATATTGCGATATTTATAAAACAAAAAAGGACTTGTAAGTCTCCCAAAAATAAAGCACAATAAAACATAATTTACTGGGAAAGCGAGTCACTAGTTCATTCTGGTTAAACTGAAAATACACTCTTGTTACTTTGTTCTTAAAATTTTAAATAACATTAATTTTAAGGACATTTTTGCAACAACCATGATGATGTAAATGTACATAGAAAAGTAAAAGCAGCAGCATAATCAGATTCTCTTACACTTGTTCCCGCGAGTTGTGCCATCAAATACAGAGCAGTGCCGACAAATCGATTGCTTTTCCACAATATCCTCTCTATGACTCCAGCATATTTCTATACAATGAAAGACAAATGATCATTCTGTGTTTGCTTGTTCACCTCAATTATCACAAACACACAAAAATGATTGCAGATTGGCTTAGAGAGCGGATGCAGAGCTCATGCTAAAATAGGGAAATTTCTTAATGCATAAATTGCAAACTTAACAGAGAACGGATGAATCACAACTAATTATATTACTGCTAAATCATTTTTAAAATGATTCATTGATTATTCAATTTTAAGATTTTTTTTTTTTATTATCTTATACGCTTTCTTGAAATATTTGAATATTCAACAATGACTCACCCCTAGAATTTATCATGCGATCACATTGTATGAAATATCACACCCAGAGCAGAGGAGGGGTTTTAAACCCCAGTCCTGGAATTGGCACCAATGTGGACTAACCTTTTCACAGTTACATTGCATATTTTACTATTGGACTGATAGAGCAGATATTCTTCTCATGCACAATCCACTGAAAGCAACTTCATGAAGCCTGTATTTCCATTAATAGAGTCTCTACCAAGGAAGTTCCGGGTATCACCTGGCCATCAATGGCAAGTCTTTCTCTGCCCTTTGTGACCACTTCCCTGAATACCTACCCAAGGTAAATTCAGCAACTTCTGTGAGGCTTTTATATATAGTACTGTGGAAAAGTCTTAAGCAGCCAAAGAAAATGTCTAAGTGATCTTCATGTTGGTATAAAACTATTGATGTCTATCCAAGTGTGTCAGCATAATTAGCCTTTTCAAAACCTCTCCTAATGTCACCCCAGTATTTGCAGCAACCATCCAAAATACCCATCTATTTTTTGACTTGGCCATTAGCAAACCTCGTAGGGTTAATCAATACCTCGCAAAGTTATTTAACTAAGTAACTTAAGAGAACTGGTGGTGAAATATAACAAATGCATGGAATGGCTGAGGTGCCCGGAGGAGAAGTGTGGGAACTGAAGCGGTGTTCATCCAGCCATCTAACTAGATATCAGTAACTTTTTGGGGAACAGAAGAAATTCCTATTAGCTTGTATTGTTACTGTTAATTTGCATACATTAGAGTGTGGTATTTTCTGCGCAAATATATACATACTTACAACCCAGATAAATAGCTTTAAACATTTCCTCTGACTGACTTTTGCCTTCTCTGCTGGCTTTCCCCCCGTACACACAGGTGCTGATGAGAGGCACGGTGTACGCTCGCATGACTCCAGAGCAGAAGACTCAGCTGGTCACTGAGCTGCAGAAACTCAAGTGAGTGAATGAACGAGGGAGGGAGAGAGGGATAGGACAAAGAATGAAAGAAGGGGGAGGAGGAGAAAATGCATGAAGTATCTCCTTAAGTAAGGCCCTTTGCCTCAAGACATGCCCCAGGTACACCAGATAAATGGCTTGACCCTGTGCTTGGACCCCAAGCTTTGCTTTCACCCGTGTGTAATAGGAGTGTAAATTGTAAGTTTTGCCATGATACGATTCAGTTTTAATTTTGAAAGGCAGCAATTTGATATCTGGTGATACAGTGGAAACTGTTTATAGTGATCATGATTATAACGTCCAACTGCTTATATGGATCAAAAAGCTTGGGACAGAATCATTGGACAAATACTGTTCAAATAATTTGCTTATAGTAATCAAATCATCCACTTAGTACTCATTTTTGGATTTTTTTAATAGATGACAACATATGGAAAAAATTTAAACTGCGGTAGTAATTCTTTTTTTACTCTCCTATGTTGCCTTGCAGTAACCTATCTGCTTTTGGCTAGCTAGGCTACCTGAGGCTAATGCAATGTGCACAGAAAACATGATGTGAAAAAGAAAGCAATTTCCTCTCAATGACAAGTATAGACTCATCAAAGCTTATAATAAATTTCCAAAAACGAGCCACTGAGATGCAGCAGCAAAGCTTAGTGTACTAAGCTACATTTCAAATACAGTACAGTACTGTATTATAGCATATTTCAATTATACACAGTTCAGTAGTTTAATTTGTACAGTACGGTAATTTGAAAAGTGTTTGACACAGCTGTGCTATAATTTGAAATTGTCAAATTAAGTAAATAGCGACATTTTATTACCTTGTATTCATGTCATAAATATACAAATCTCAATTAGATGGTAATCTGCCTGAGATATAAAGAACAACAAAAATCTGTTATAGTGATCATCCATTTCACTAGATATGAACAAACTATATATGTCTCAAAAACACAAAAAATGTCTGTCTTGTATTTGTACTTTTAACAACAAAAAACTATTTTTGGATATGTATAGCTCACTCTTAGACACCCTAGGGACACAGGTGTACTGAACTACATAAAGTATACTGTATATTGATCTCTACAAAGATGAGTCCCTAGATTGCTTTGAGAGATTTTTTTTCAGATTCTTTTTGTTCAGCAGCATTTTGGCCTATCGTCATGGTCTAATGATATTAATCGATATCTGTTAATTGAATCAATTCAGTTGTATCGTGGTCTGAACAATCGATATGTTGAGTATAATCAATAAATTGTTACAGCTCTAGAGGGATGGGGTATGTAAAAATAAAATAATCCCCATTTCCCTGCATTCATAAATGCAAATTGGCCAAACAAACTGCCGTTATTAAAAGAAATGTAAGAATGAACTAATAAAGGGGAAAGCATCTTCATAAAGAGTTTAGTAAAAAATGACAGGATTGTCGTCTTGCCTGCCAGTTACTGTGTGGGAATGTGTGGGGACGGTGCCAATGACTGCGGGGCCTTAAAGGCGGCCGACGCGGGCGTGTCCCTGTCCCAGGCGGAGGCGTCCATCGCCTCCCCCTTCACGTCCAGCTCTGACAGCATCAGCTGTGTGCCGCTGCTTATTAGGTAGGAAACACATCTCCAGCGTTTGTAATAAGAACAATGCACGTTGTTTTCAATGAGGATTACTGATGTGTTAACATTAATGTCACAGCAGGAATAGGCAATTAATTTAAAAATCTTTCTGTCTTGATGAATGTGGAATTTTTAACTCTAATGATCAAAAACCAAAGTGTCTAAGCTAATTACGTCTTCGTTCCTGAATTACATGTACGGTCTTTCTTTTTCAGGGAAGGAAGATGTTCTTTGGTGACGTCTTTTAGTCTCTTTAAGTACATGGCAGTCTACAGTCTGATCCAGTTCTCCTCTGTCCTCATCCTCTACACTGTGAGTGCGTGTCTGTGTTTTATATGTGTGTGATTGGTTACCTACTTGTGTCTGTGTTTTATTTGTGTGTGATTGGCTACCTACTTGTGTCTGTGTTTTATTTGTGTGTGATTGGTTACCTACTTGTGTCTGTGTTTTATTTGTGTGTGATTGGTTACCTACTTGTGTCTGTGTTTTATTTGTGTGTGATTGG
>JAABNX020000044.1:4069609-4087050 GCA_015163995.2 Mormyrus lacerda
CAAATACTTATTTCCCACCCTAATTTACAAATAAATTCATTAAAAATCCTACCATGTGAATTCATGGATTTTTTTTTTCACATTCTGTCTCTCACAGTTGAAGTGTACCTATGATGAAAATTACTGACCTCTGTCATCATTAAGTGGGAGAACTTGCACAATCGGTGGCTGACTAAATACTTTTTTGCCCCACTGTAGTGTTAAATGTGGAATGAGTGACCTAATGAGAACATAACAGGCTGCACCTGCAGCGGTGGCAGTGGGTTGGGGTTTTGTGTTCTGGAACCGCAGCCTGAGATTGCGAACATTTGTGTCGCGGTTTGTCTCGCTTTACTCATTTGATAATGGTTTAACAATTCTGAATCTTTGTAACTTACTTTAAATTTGAGCACTTGTACGATACCGCAACCAATCTCCCATATCTGTCACAGGTATGTTCCCCTCAACTCGACTGTAACCGGGGCAGCCAACCTGCCCAACTTTGAAGACACCAGTGTGTTTGCCTTGTCTGGCTTTCAGTACATCATTATGGCGTTGGTACTAACCAAAGGGTATCCGTATAAGAAGGCTCTTTATGCTAATGGTAAGAAACGCCCAATGACAGAGCTCTTCCTTTGGACACGTCGTCATGTGTTTCTTGCGTTTGAAATATTACCCGGGTTTATCGCAGTGGTGTTTGCAAAGCTCTTCCCCTGACACTGCGTCCACTGTCTCTGGGCTCAGTGCTGTTCATGCTGCTGCTGCTGCTCTTCTTTGGTGCCATGAGCTGGCTGGTCTTGTATCCAGTGCCCTTCCTGCGACGGTTGTTCAAGCTGAGCGAAGTCACGGACATGAACTATAAACTTTTGTTGGTAGCTCTGGCTGCGCTCAACTTGTTCACCTGTTCCCTGCTGGAGGTTAGTAGCGTCTTTATCTGCTATCCAATCAGTCTGCGTTTAGGTTGTATAAAGATTTTTTTTTTTTAAGTTCGAACCACATATACTGAGTCTGACGATGCCCTCTCCTTTCGTACTTTTTGCCTCCATTTCTTATCCCTGTTGCGATAACAGCAGACATTTTATGTGGATGTATGTTCTTGTTGTTTATAGATTTTCATTGACAAGGGCGCACTGGACTGCTTACGAGGTTTAAGGCGGAAGAAGGAGTCCAAAAAACTGTACAAGCGTTTGGAAACCTTCCTGTCAGACACCCCCTCCTGGCCCCCCCTTGATCAGACCCTGTCGCCTACACAGTGCTCTGTGATTGGCTTAAGTTAGCATCACTGATCCCAGTCCTTGACAGGAGAACCAAGGATTTTGTTGCCAAAATCGGAGCAGTACTTTGGCCTTCTGCTTGGGCTGTCACCTATATGTTTTTAATCTACCACATTAAATGTTTATTTTCTCATCATAATGTAGCTATGTATGTGAATTATTTGTACGTGTACAATATCATATATCTCCCTTCAAATGAGGGATAAAGAATTGCACCCTACAAAGTTTAACATAAAGTGTGTTTAATCAATATTTTAACAATTTCCCCTGTGAAGGAGTAGGGCAGTGTGTGTAGTTTGATCAGTAATAATTTTCCACTAAACTGTGCTTCCTATAATCAGAAAGATAAAAGCCAAATATAAGAAAAATCCATCTATCTTTCTAAAGCTTTAACTAGTGCAGGGTTTTAGGACCAAAGAACACACACTGTAGTAACAGCATATGCGATATCCTGAAGACTTCATACCTTTAATAATGGGGATCCATGGGCTGACTATACTAAAGAAGGAAGTACTCCTGCTGCACAGTGGAGTATAGTGCGCTAGTATTTACCACACCAATAATGACTATACATAACATACTGAGGGGTAACATTGAGTTTTTCTTTTCATTTCCCTTCCATATATAATATATATATACTTGGTCTATGGCATTCCCATCAAAGCATACCTTCAAAGACAATTTTTCAGGATCTTACTTCATTTGAATTTCATGTCAATTTTTAGATTACATTTTACATAAGGGATGATATGGTGACACATGGTGCTACTGGTTATTACTGTTACATCACACCCCCTGGGATGTAGCGTTGGATCTTGGCCTTGTATGTATGTGTTTCTTCTGAGTACAGTCGGCCCTCGTTTATCGCGGTTAATCAGTTCCAGACTCTACCGCAATAAGTCAATTTCCGTTAAGTAGGATTCTTTATTATAAATCTAATATTTTCGTAGTTATAACGTAGAGAACCTGTTTACGAACTTCTAAATAAGGTTTAACATTATTACAGCCCTCTGGACATGAAATAACACCCTTTAGTCACCATTACTGTTATGATTGCTGGATATGGAAGCAGGAACGGGGAGACGATGAATCAGAATCGAAGGGTTTATTTGAAATCACTCCAAATGCAGGTCACAGAAACATGTAACATCAAAACGTCAATGACAGACCTGGGGTAACAGACTCGGACGTGGACTTAAAATACACAGTAGAATTCAAACCGACAGAAAACAGCTGGTCACAATCGGGGCTGCACACGTGGTTAATAAGGGGGCATGTCACACAATATATTAGACAAAATAAGAGAAAATAACACATATTAGACGTTACAAATACATTATTATTATTATTGTGCATTTAATTACGAAGAGCAAAAATGGCTCCGATGCGTAGCGAAGTATCATTTTTGCCGTCTCGTTCAACCTTTTAACGAATATACAAAAAACCGCGATGGAGTGAAGCCGCGAAAGTCGAAGCGCGAAGTGGGTGTGTGGGTGTGTCCTTGATGGCCTGATATCACATCCAAGGTGTTCCCACCATAGTCCTGTTAGGTATAATTGATTATGGAAGATGCGTGCCGAGGTTAAGGACATGGATTAAACAATGTGGAGGTTACCAGTTCAAGTCCCAGAAGACACCTCACTCTAAAGTTTGTGCATATTTATCAAGCAGGATTGCGTTTATTGCTGAACAGATTCATTATACAAAAAAAAACATGACATTTGTCTCATAATATAAGATATATATGAGATCTTTCAAAAACAGATTCGCACAATTATGAAGCAAATAATTTTTTTCCAATGTATTTTACAATCTAACAATGAACAAGTATATTTATCAAATAATATAGAGTAACATAATCAACAAACACCTGGAAAGGGCAGTAATGCTATCAATATCCGTCTCTCGTTTTCAGCCACCGCAGCCTGCCGGGGGCTGCTCAGAGATGTGTTCATTTTCTGTCTGACCATCCTAAATGGCATTTACATCAAGTGAGCAAGACGGCCAATCAGAGGCACTGGGCGGTTTCCCATGATAATATAGTTGTCAACTGGGGGGGATGATAACGGTAAAAGTTGTTGACTGGGGTGGGGGTTGACAGGTTTCACCCAGGTAAATCTGTTTTAAAGTGCTATTAATTGGTAATATTTAAAGCCTTTGCTTGCTGTCCAAGGAATGGAATACTTAGGCACATTCGATGGAATTGTCCTGCATGGATGTCACTTCCCGAACGGTGCTCACTTCTTCCTGTCACACTCTTTGATGAAAGCGTCTTCCAGGCACACCTGGGGAGTGCGTTAATGGCCTTTGGGTACCTGAGCTGTCGTTTGACACGAACAATACAATCGAAGGCATTGTTGTAATAAGACACATTTCTGTCCTTTTGCTATTCCTGGAATTTTTTTCGATTTACCATCGTGTGTCTCCACTGATGTGTCTCATTCCTAGTTCAGTGATCGGGCAGTTATGTTTAGGGCTCTAATTTGCATTGAATGATGCGTAGCACAATCACACCATGCCAGTGAGACATGAGAACTGATTTTATAATTATATACTACAGTATATGTTATTGGAGATTGAAGGTTCATTTTTTGATTCTATACAAGGGCAGCAGAGGGGCTCTGCAAGTTGCACTGCCGTCTCACACCTTTGGTCTTGAGGGTGTGAATCCTGCCTCTCTTGTGTGCGCATGTGTGGTTTGCATGTTCTCTCCAGGTTGCCTGGGTCTCCCCCCACCGTCCATAGAGCAGCAGTTATGCCTACTGCTCTCTCTAAATTGCCCATAGTGTGTGGCTGAGTGCTTGCCCTGCGATGAACTGGCATCTAGACCAGGCTGCACCCAACCCTGTGCGACCCAGAGCAGCATAAGTGGTTAGAAGCTGGATTCTACAAATTCTTTCCCTTTGGTATTAGATTCGCAGGCATTCCTGTTCTTTTAAATACAATGTTTTAAAAACAAAGTGAACGTCAATATCAACTGCTCTTCGATTTTATTTATAAAGCTCACACTATGGAAAATTCAGAATCACCAGACCTCTTGAATAGCATCCCTGTGGCCAGTGGGAGGGTTATACACTTCATACTCATGCAAACAAAACAATGAAATACAAACGTAATTATATTTCCACAATCTGTTTTCAGAGATATCGGATACAACGAAATAACTAGCTTTAGTCTTCAAGAGAAAATGCCAATCAGTGCTTCAGCCTGGAGGAGAAAAGAATGAATAAAAGACAGCAGATCCCCAGCTTGCATGCAGTAATGTGTTTTTTTAAGACACATTTGATGCAAAACTATATATATCTTTTAATAATACCAAAGTGTTTTTAAATTGTTATTCATTTATTTTGTATAACAAAATTATGAAATTTGACCTGTTTCACAAGAGGTGAAATATAAAGGTTAAATATGACGATTTTAAAAGCAATACTGTGGAACCCCGTAAGCACATTTTTTTTTTAAAAAAACACAAAGCTACAACAAATCCTTTAAATACACCCTACATTCACAAATCAAGCATACCTCCTGACAGACCATCTATTAAAAATTCTCCAGCAGCCAAACAGCAATTGTGGAGTTTCCAGCATTTAATAAATATTTAAATAAAGTTCTAAGATTGTAAAATCTATTACAAATTTGTGTAAGTCTGTGATGAAACACTGAAGCAGAAAACCATCATTTTAAATAAAACAAAAATCTGTCATGTTTTGGTTGCCATAGCAGCACACAAGGTGTTGCTTCACCTAGTTGACTCTTCCAGTAAGACATCTGACAGACAGACAGTAAAGTACTTCAGGGGCTTAAGGTTTTAAATTTAACACATGGCAATTGAGGGCAAATCATTTTATTACACTATATAATGTGCAATGAAATACCTGAAACATCAGTCAAGTTATTCAAACTAGATGCAGTCGGAACAGCAACTATATATTCCTCAGATGGCCCTGTCTAATCCCCACTCCTCCAATACCCTCCAGCCCCTATAAAACTCAAAGAAAATCTATAAAAAGCCCAACTGTGCGGCCAGATCTGTGTCTGTATCTGTCCTGTCATGTTTTAGCAGACACTGCTTCAGTTTTGATGCAACTTATTTTAAAATGAAATAGGTTCCAAATCATCCCATATCCAATATTCCCAGCTGGTTCAAATACTTTTAGAGTTACTGCGTTCACAAGACCAAATGTCTGCTACAGCTACCATTTCCTTTGCTGCCACTTAGCGCTGCAGCTTTATTTTTGATGTGACTTGTCTTGAAATCAGATGTAGATCTTCATTCAAATAATGTTTTTTTTTTGAGGCAGCAATAAGATCCATCAAATATATTCTGACTTATCACATTGACAAGGTCAAGTGTCTTCTGCAATCAACCAAAACCATTTTTATTCCCCATCTGGGAATATGATTATTTGCAGATAACTAAAGGCACCACCCTAATGTTAAATAATCAGGCAAATGGTAAAAAGTAATTGTAACAATATAAACATTTTCCTGACATTGATTGTTTATACATGTTCTCTGGCTTAAACAAATCCCCTTTCCCAATGAGCTCACCAAAGCTGTCAGCCAGCTTCAGAATGTCCTTGCAGCAGATTAAACGAGTGGAGGCAGGAAAACCAGGACATACAGAGAAATATGGAAATGATTAAGGAATGTGCTAGGTAAACAAAACAGATTCTTTCCATCATCAAGACATGGAAGAAACATTATCAAAATACACTGCAGAAAAAACTTTAGCAAAAACAAGCACAGAATACCCATTTATTATTGTTCTAGGCAGCACATGCCAAGTTCAAACACTGGTACAAATCGTTCTGTATAAAACTTTTCCTGTTGATTTCAATTAAAATTGCTATCGAATAAAAAAAAAAAAAAAAAAAAAACAGAAAACCTGTTTTAAATTTTACTTCAGTCTACCAGTGGATTATGTTTAATTCTAGTTGCTGTTTCGTCTTAATGTATAAATAGAAAATCTGAGCCTAAGGAAGACAAAAAGAATTTTAAAAACTGTAAACAACACTGTACACAAACCCAACTCACCTGATCTTTGCAGCAATTTTAAACCCACCAGCTTATTATAAAATCAGACTATTGTTAAACCAAATTTAAAAGAAAACACTGACAATTAAAGTTAACCATGTGGACAGTATATAAAAGGGATGATCATAATTATTATTATACTTAATATTGCTAGGAGATGCTGGCTAACTTTCCCGACTGTATGGCTGACAGTTCATCCTCCCAGTGTCTGTTTTCCAGCCTCAGAGGGTCACGCTGCTCTGCTGCCTCACAAACCCGGCCGACTACAAAGGCCTAAAGCCCCCCACCAGCCACCTGGCCCTCAAAGGCCGCTTTGCCTTGTCCAGAAACCGGTGCCAGTCACAGTGGGCCAGCTGAGGCAGGTGAGGTGGACACAAAAGTAATGAAGCAATTCAGGGGACATGGGGGGGGGTCACAGTGAACAGTGTCTCGCAAAAGCAACATCACAGTGCATGTAGTCAGGTGAAAGAAGGGAGAAATTGCCTACGGCCTGCATGTCCATTGTCCCATTTCCTCTTGCGTGGCCCCCATCTCTTCCACTTTCCCCACACGGCGGGGCAGTGGGGGGGGTTCCTCACCCAGGGCAGAGAGGAAACACTGTGTCCCCTCGTGCCCCCAGATATTCCGCCTCCTTGGCCAAGATGACCTACAGCCCCCCCACCCCCACAGCGGGACAGTGTGTTCTATCTGCGCTGGCGAAAGCCCTGCGTGCCCCCAGGGTTGACAGCTTGGCGGACAGCCTGATCGTTGGGGCGGGAGTCTTCTGGGAATTGGGGTGTGTTCATTCTTACAGGCCTGCAGGGTGAGACGGGAGGACGACAGTCAGCTTGTGCACCACCAGCCAACGGACGCATCTACAGCCTGCTCATCGCCGCATTCACCCATTCATATAAAAAAAAAGACACATTACACTCAAAACATCTGAAAACAAAAACCCCACAGCGGCACCATCCACACAATATTAACCAGGATTCTATTTTTACAGTAGCAGCTCCCTAAGTGGGGCAGTGATTATCCTCATCACATATCCCATAATGCATGGCTCATTCGTTACTGGACACTCCGATTCAGTTACACAACGAAAATTTACAGGCAGGGTTAGGGGCAAACATGTGGGCCACCGCCGCACTCCACATGGACACTTCACTAATGAACGATAAAACACCGCTTTGATATTTAATATTGATGCGGAATATCTATGAACATTCAGACTGGACCTCAAAACAGAACTGTGCAAAAATAAATGTTCAGTGCCGCGGAGTGATCAACAAAAGAGAAGTCAGGTTTTTCTTCAAACCTTCAAAGATGTTCTTAGGCCATGGAAAGCAATTAAATGGCTTTCCAACAAAATGATAACTGAACACAGGGCCCCACTAACAAGAACAAATTGGGACACTGATTCAGAATTACTAAACTTTTTAAACTAGCTGTTCTAAAATCACACCTCTTTCCCAACTATTATATTTTTTCTGCATCAAAACCACCAGGATCTACCTTTATGAGGATCATGTCATCAACTGAAGACTGCAGTTTTTTAACGTGTATTTTACAAAGTGATAAAATAAGCATTAAACTTTTGCCTGTGATTAACCATTTATTTCTGATTCTCTGTATTTTAAGGCTTGACAGGATTGTCCAAAGCATCCATGAAAAAAATTAAGTATAACCATCAATCCTGCAGATTACAATGGAACCTTGGAACATGAACTTAATGAATATTTCCATGCAGTAGGAGACAAATATCTTTTGGTGACCAGTTTTTGTTCACTTTTCTCCTCCTCACTCATTTCTGTTAAATTTCTCACAAATGTGCCATACAGTCTATGAGTGGGTCCAACAGCAAGAAGGACGATGATTATAATTGTCTTGAGCGCATACAGAACTCATACAATGCAGTGGAAGTAAACATTACACTGACTTATAAACAAATACTAGATAATCCTGAAAAGGAACAACCATCAAAATTGCAAAGCTTGCCAAGTTTTGTTTCTTATGACAGAGTACAAATGTTTTAGCATAAATTATAAATGGTTTCAACTCAACTGATTGTCAAGATCCTTGTGATGTGAAAATTGCAAACTGCATGTGCATAAAATGCTGCAGATTATATATAATATGCTTAATCATACAGTGATAAAGTTTTAAAATCCAATATAGACCAATTACCTGCCACCTTTTCAAGCTTTCTACTGATAAGTGTCTCTGTGTTGAGAGTATAGACTACTGTAGGGCTGAGATCTTTACCTGATTGCATTTGGGCTGTCCTGAGGGCTCTCCTCAGGGCTGGCACTCCCAAGGATTCGCCTACGGGCCTCTGCATACTCTGCCTCCCTCTGGGCCAGGGACTTTACTTGAGGGAGAGGTCGGGGTGGCCCGGCAGGGGGGTGCAGCGAACCGTTGCTGGAAGGTCGTTTCAAGATGCGGATCTGGGGCTGTGCTGCTGCAGGCAGGTCGCCGTCCTGGATCATGATGGCTGTGGTCTTAAGGGGACAGTGGCCAGAATTGCTGACCAAAATTCTGCTGGAGCAAACATAGGTGTCAAAGCATCCTGAATTTCATCACTGTGTCAATGGGTTAGTTAAAATTGCTCTTATACCAGGGCTGACTAAGTACCAAAAACTAACAGTACTACAAGAACCAACTAACCATTCTAAGACATGGTTTGCCTCTAAAATGACACTGTGTTACACCATTTCCTCCATCCTACAACCAGAGTTATACCATTACCTTAATGCAGCTCTTCAGTAGTCACAACCAATAAAATAATCAAACAAAATATTCCAAAGTGAAACTACATGGCATCTTTATTTCCATCCTATTTATTTCTCAGTCTATACATATAAATACAATCCACAGACAAGACATACCTGAGATCACTTTAGACAGACAAACTAAGATCATTCTTAGTGACACCCACCTATGTTTTTGGTTTATCCTTAATTTCTCCCCCTGTCTCTGCATTTCCTGCATTCAGGAAAAAGGAGAAAATGTAAACAGGCACCCTTTGCCAGAAATCCAAAAAAGACTCAAAACAGAGAATGTAACAAAAGTAAGTGATGTTAAAGGAGCAAAGGATATGGTTAGTGGGTTATCTATTAGATAAAGTAATTTCAGCAAAATCATAGATATAAAAGAAAGATAGATAGTTAGATATGAGCGCGCACACACACAAGCAGCTTGAACACCGCAGACTGGACAGTGAATAACAAACTGTGTTTCAGCAGAGATCAGAGCATTGTGTTTATGGTCAGGGTTGCTGTACTTCTCATTAATTAAATTAAATTAAAATAAAATATTTAACCGTACAACATATGTTCTTAAAATGTAGGGAAACCGATGGGGACTAAATCAAAGCTTTGCAGTAGGGATTCCCTAGTCGGGCGTGTCTAGACAAATATCGTATAGAATGAGCCAAAAAGCACTTTTATTATCC
This sequence comes from Mormyrus lacerda, assembly GCA_015163995.2. Classification (NCBI taxonomy): domain Eukaryota; kingdom Metazoa; phylum Chordata; class Actinopteri; order Osteoglossiformes; family Mormyridae; genus Mormyrus; species Mormyrus lacerda. The sequence goes on from JAABNX020000044.1 coordinate 4,079,333, forward strand.
AGGATAAACTGAATAGCAAGAGACACTTCGTACGTATTTTTCGTTCATTTCTTTGCTCCTCGTTTTACGTTTGTATCACTATATGAATGCCTGCAAAATCAGCCAAGTATCCAACGCTTGCGAATGAACACAAAAAAAGCATTACGTTCATTAGTCTGCGGTCAAAAAATCATATCAACAATAATAAAACTTTATAAAGCTGGTCGAGAGAAAAAAAGTGGTTTCGACTTCGGGGATAATGAAAGCAGGACTGTTAGCTAAGTTAAATTTAGATAACCTTGCCGCGGTTACAATTTTACCAGCCCATGTGCTACACAAGACAGGAGTTTGAGACCGGCTTCACTTCATTGGTTTTTTTTCGAAGAACATACACACACGACATTCTTTTACTCGATGAATCACTCGCTAAAAACTGTCAAAACCTTCATGTATTGCTTTTAAAGTAAAAATTGTACGAACAATGCCTTCCTCGCACTGCAGTAATCACCGTCCTGCCCCTTTAAGCGTCGGCCGACTTCCTCGCGCCGCGCCTCGCTACGCCGTCCCCACGTCTAATGGAGCACCTCGATGGCTGAAATGCTTTCCCAGGGTATTCCCTAAGTCTCCGAGAGTTGGTAAATAGCGAGTACCCACTAGAGTCCTGTCTCTTACCCCTCCCTCTGCCGGTTCTTCCCAGCTATCTGAGATCCCATCATCCATATTCCGACCGCCCGGACACACAGACCCCCAGTGCTCTGGCAGCACGCAGCCACGCGTACTCTTCTTCTCGCAAACTGCTAGCATGAAGATCAGCTAGAGTAATACTGCTACCTACTGTACTGGAGGGGAAATTGTTTTACCGTTATGAAAAATGAGTCACAGTTCGTATGTGCCTTAATTCTGTGCCAGCATGACGGTTCACATTCCCAGGGTCAATGATTCAAATCCCACCTCCATCCTGTGTGTGGAATTTGCATGTTTTCTCCAAATTGCACAGTTTTCCTCCCGCTATGCAAAGGTACGCGGTTAACATAGCTGGCGTCTCTAAAATTGTACGTTGTGTGTGTGGGTGGAAGCCACGAAGGGTGTGTCCTCTCGCCCTTGTGCCTATGCTGATTGGAATGGGCAGTGCACATCAAGAAGATGTAAAATAAGAAGTGAGGAATAATGTGAAGTACATTCAAGTGCCATGTTAGCATTTAGGGCTCCTCTTTTAGCATTCAGGCAGCCTAATGATAGACACTTATTCTGAGTCTCTCCATTTTGCCCATCAGACTGTAGTTTTACCTCCCAGACCGCAGCAGATAGAAAAGGCCGTTATTGTGGTGGATTGAATTATTTATTTTTCTTAGCTATATTTTATTGTGTATGTAGCGCCCCCTGTATGTCACTTGGGAGAAGACACCTGAACGAACCGTTCTGTGTAGACACCTACCTATCGTGCAGACTCTGTTCCCTCATAGATTTTCCAAATTCTAAGATAATCATTCCCCCAGGCACACTGCTAAATGAATTTAACTGTGTTCATAGGATGAAGTCACACTCTTTCCCTGACCTCCTCAATCCTCAGATATAAAGAATCTGAGCACCTTTTCATCTTGCAGAACAGTCTAATATCCCACTCAGAACTTAACAGCATTCCAAGAACAATTGGAGCTGCGAAAAAAAGGATTGACCTACTCCTTATTAAGGCCTTCGTATTAGTGCATTGTTAGGTGTTTCTACTAGGACCTAAAAGCCTTAAATAAATTTATTAAATATGATCATTTAAGCCTTAAGTCCTATTTTTATGCTGATATAAATCGAATATCCAATAGGAACTATTCATCAATGTTTTAAATACCTTGAAACTTTGAAAGCATGCAAAAATTTATTTGATCAATTAAAAAATGTCCATATTGCTTTTTTTTTTTGCCAAAGAGTAGCACCATATCTATGTTTATGATCTTAATTGATATTGTAATTATATTAATTTTAAAATTATATTAATTTAATGCCATTTCTAGGGGTGGCACAGTTGTTCTGTGAGAAGAATAGGTCTTCACACACCTAGAGATAGGATAGGGTTTTTTTGCACCTCAGCTACTATCAGTGTATCAGAGATGCTGCTCTGTTAAACAGACATCTTTAATAAATTGCCCACAGTGTACAATTTTGTGTAAAACTCTTGTGATGCACTGGAATGTCTTTCAGGGCAGTGTTCCCAAACCAATCCTATGGGACCCTGAGACAGCCCACATTTTTGCTCCCTCCCAGCTCTGTATCAGACAGCCCACATTTTTGCTACCTTCTGGGAGCTGGGAGGGGTCCAAAATGTTCACTGTCTGGGGGTACCCAAGAACTGGATTGGACAATCCTTGTTTTATAGTTTACTCCGCCTTTTTTCATGGATAAGCTTGAGGATCACCAATAATCTGAAATGGTCTCTGAAGTGTTTCAAGGAATATGTCTGCAAGAACTATATTAGCCGAAACATGCGATTCAGTTGCTTGTTGGCTATGTTTAGCTGCTGATGTAATAAATACTAGATAGCATATAAATACTGATCTTGCGCCAACCCTCAGTATGATGTAGAGTAATACGATCACAAGAGTCATTGCAATTTAAACAATTTATCCTATTTTCTCATCATTTTTATTTTTACTTTTATGTACTTTTATATATTTCTGTTTTTTATGTTGTTAATTTACATTTTTGTTAATATGTATTTGACTGTATTTATATTTGGTTATATTTGGTTGTCCTCCTACTTTGTATTATTGCACAGTCTGGAGTAGCACAGTTTTATTTCACTGCTGGTATACCACTACATTGATGCATGTGACAAATAAAAATCTTGAATCTTGAGTCAGTGAATCTTTCAAATCAAATCAAATTTTAAGCTTTGTTGGATCTGGCATTGCAAGTGGCTCACCTGCGGTCTTTAACGACCTGCTTAAGTGGGTCTGAAATCTTTTTTTAATCCATTGCAATATATTAACCTAGATGAAAAACTCTGATATTTATTAAAATGCGTTTGGTTTGTTATGCATAAACAATTTATGAAAAAAGAGAGGAACTCACTTTACGTCAAGAAATTCAACGAGTAAATTTAAAGTGACAATAATTGTGATAACCACTATATGACAAAGGGTGAATGTATATTTTTCCATATTTTGTTCACTGCTGTCTTTTCATATTTTTTTTTGAAAATTGTTAGATATCACTTAAACATAGAAAATCGCATTGCACTTGCAGTAGAGTCTTCATTGCAAATAGACCACATAGGGCTCGCTCCCAACATTTTTCCTCGCTTCGTCCCTCTGTACGTGCGCGCTCCCGTGGCCGACCCGGAATTGTGATGCTGCGACGAGGAAGATGGCGTCCGTGTGGATACTAATGAGCGCTTGCTAGCACTTAGAAAGTGATTGTAGGTGAAATACGGCAAGATGGGTAAATGTTGCTAAATGCAGACATAACAGTTTGAGGCCAGGGGGAAATTACGGGAAAGTGGGTGGTTCGCGTAATAGCAGATCATTACACCCGCCCTATCTCATTTCCTAGACATATAGTGAGATCTAGCTAGCAACTTAGCTTTCCTATCTTGTCTAAATTGCCCGGCCACTTCAGTTATTGGGATTCAGGGTGGTGCCGGGGCCAGAGAACCAACATATACGAAGTTCCTTGGTTCGGTGCCAAAGGTGGACGCCGTTGGCAAGTTGCGGGAGGCCGGGAGAGCAGAGAAGAGCTCTGGGAGATAGGCGAGGTGAGAGGGAGAGAGATACAATTTCAGCTGGGATGAGGAGGGACTCGTAGCTGGGTACCGCTCTAGATGGCTTCCCAGTGCTAACTAACTAGAAATTTCACTGATTGACTTGTGTTTCGCACGTATCGGTGGATCCTCTGGGTCTCCCGAGGTTTTATGTTTTGTGCTGAATTTCCTTGGATAACTGCCGCAGTAAGATATGTGATGGTCACATTCGTAACTTGCTTTGGTAGCCTGACTGGGAAAATTAGCTCGTGTAGCTAACAGTTAGCGCTGCCCCCATGGCCGTTAGGCTCTGATGTGTTACACCGGCTGTTTTACAGGCGTCGTATTCCAAACGCCTTTAGCCCTTGTTAACCTTGCCTGTCTTACGAGACCTATATTAGGCAGCTAACTATACGGTTAAAACTTGTTGCCAGGTAGCTACATAACTAGCTGACTGGCTAACTACCCATTGTTCTCTGTCTCAACGTTTGCAATTTTTCACACTATTTCACGTATTCTTCGTGTTTTGCTACTTGTATATTTTTTCCTCTAAAAACACAATTAAGAAAATGTGTGGAACGTTATAACTTTAATTACCAGAGAAACAAGACAGTTGTTACGGAGTGTTCCTTAACCTAGCTGTTCTGCAGCTAAGTCATGTACGTTAACATTTAGAGATTTTAGACCATAGTGACGATAATTAAAAAAAAAACAGTACGTCTTCCACGAATTAAATTGTGCTGCGTAGATTAACATCCACGAACTGCTTAATCTTGAAGGATATTTTTGGAATATGTACTCAGAGAATGGGCGTTGGATGACACTCCCACGAGAACGAAAACAATTTTTGAAAGGAAGAAAAAAAAACGGCAGTGGAACATGTTTGGAAAATCGTGTAATGTGTTATCCTTATGGATTGAAGGAGAGCTAAGGGATACAGATAAATAATACAGCTGGAAAAACACCGGGAAGCAAAGCTTAATCATACCTTGTTACAAGTTACGTTTCCTTTGAGCACAAAATTTCTGTTGGGGCTCTAAGTACAACTCAAATTTAATATTTATTCCTAGTGTCATATTTCTGCACATAAATTTCATATTGATTTCTTATGTTAAAAATAGTTGTCAAGCGTTATGTGATACCATGTTCTGTTTTTCTTCTCTGTGTTCTCCATATGGAGAGTAATTCTTGTGTAGGTTTAAGTATTTTTTAAAAAATGGGAGCCTTGTCTTTATTGACTTTTGAATGTAAATGCAAACCTAAATATTAATATTGTTTGTGTGTGTTTCTTGTCAGTCCAGTCATCTGCAAGGCTTGATAGCTACACTATTCATCCACTGTCCTGCATCTCTTTCAGTGCCTGTTACAGTGCAAAGCATTATTTACGCTTATCGGTACAATTTGCTTTCCGTTTTTCCTTTAATGGTGTTCACCAACTGAGAGTTCATGCGGGGGCCTCATTGAGCACTTGTGTCCTGGTGCAGACCCCTTTCCCAGTTAAAGTTGTAGAAGGCTGTTTTCTGTGTTCATTTAAAAAAAAAAATCTTTTCTGCATACTTTCCACTTTCTTGCTTCTCACAGAGCCAGCATGTCCCGTGTTTCGGACAGTGAAGATGAAGGCTTGGTTGCTATGGACACAGAGGAGGTTGGGGTAGGATTAGGGCGGGTCACTGCAGAGAAGAGAGAGACGAAGCCCAATAACAGGAAAAAGGAGGGAGTATGTGAGAGGACGATGGGACAGCTACCAGAAGAGGTGCTGGAGTATATCCTGTCCTTCCTCTCTCCATATCAGGAGCACAAGACTGCTGCTCTTGTGTGTAAACAGTGGTATCGCCTGATTAAAGGTACATCTACTCAGATGCAGGTTAGCCCTGCCATGGTTAGTTATGTAACCTAATATTTTAATCACCACTATTCAGCACCAATCTCTAGAGATCTCATGTGAAATGTCATTAGCACTGTTTCAAGTGTTATGGAAGTGTGTTGTATACCACATAAATAATTATTATATATTAGTACATATTGGTGTGACCTTTTTTTAAGGTGTCAACAACCTGCTGCTATATATGAAAACAAGTTCCTGGGCTTCTATCCCTCACGTGCCTCCTTAACTTCTCTCTTTCAGGTGTGGCGCATCAGTGTTACCATGGTTTCCTGAGAGCTGTGCAGGAGGGTAACATTCAGTGGGAAAGCCGAACGTATCCCTACCCTGGCACCCCCATAACGCAACGATTCTCACATAGTCAGTAACCGGCTTCCCCCCCACCCCCATGTTTTATGTATTTGTTCTTATTTCTCTTTTATGTTGTAGTGGTGTTTGACGTTCACATTTTTCTGAACTTAGTAAATTTCTTGAGGGAAAATGATTTTATATGTGTTGTAGGTGCGTGTTATTACGACCTAAACCAGTCGATGTATGTGTTTGGGGGCTGTACCCAGAGCAGCTGCAATGCAGCTTTCAATGACCTTTGGAGGCTCGACCTTAACAGCAAGGAGTGGATCCGCCCTTTGGCCTCAGGTATGGTTCCTGATTTAGTGCTTTTCAGAATGGCGAGATGGTGCTTTTGTGGCCTCATAGCACTTTTCCATTGGCATACAGGGACCGAGCCATACCAGTTCCGTATGGCAAAGAGAGCCTAGTTACAGCACGGTTCCAGCTTGCTTCAGTTTCCCCACTGCAGAAGGGTCTGCTCGTTTAAGGTGTGGTCAGCTTGGAGAGAGACAGTGGCAGGAAACCAAAGAGATGCTGATTTACTTTATTTACGTGGTGTGCATCACAATCTACCATATGCTAACTTCCGCTAGCATGTCTGTGAGAATCACCGCGTTGTTAGCATCAAGCGATAGAAGAATTACCATTATACTGCAAAAATGTACATCACGAATCCATTTGGTTCAGCCTTCCTATAGTACTGTTTTAAGTACGAGGTTGGAAATTTTCAAGTTCCGAGTTATCAGGAATGCATAAATACTGCATGATGTGTAATATTCTACTAATAATGAACAGCATATAGAATATGTCCCTTTTCTGTTTGCATAGTCCCTGCGTATTGACGCAGATCACTGGTTCTTTCTTGTTCCCGTATATTTTGACAAATCACATGGCGGTCACGCGACCAGCCTGTTTAGGCACCCTAGCAGGGCTGTGTCAGCATGGGTACGGCTTGCATACTTTACAATGGAAATCCATCAGTTTGCGGTACTGGTTGGGTACAGCTCGGTTCCTGGTAGCAGTGGAAAAGTGTTTTGCTTGTCACAACAACAGCAGGTCCCTCTCCCTCTGGCTTTTTTAGGTTCTTACCCTTCACCAAAGGCAGGGGCGACTCTGGTTGTATTCCGTGACATTCTGGTTCTTTTTGGGGGTTGGACTCGCCCCAGTCCGTATCCCCTACACCAGCCAGAGAGGTTTTTTGATGAGATCCATACCTATTCCCCATCCAAGAACTGGTAAGGAAGCGTTCATCTTGCCTTCCCATCCCTGTGGAATAATATCTCCGCCACTCCAGCAAACTCTTTGCTTCTACCCTCCCAGGTGGAATTGTATAGTGACGACCCAGGGACCACCACCAATGGCTGGCCATTCAACCTCTGTAATTGGTAGCAGAATGGTGGTGTTTGGTGGCTCCCTTGGAGCACGGCAAATGTATGTAATGACTTGCATAGGGGATGACTAGGGGAAAATATATGGAATACCCATTCAAAAAATATCTTATTTTCAAAATGTTTGAAACCAAAGCCTGCACTTTACACTGCAAGAAGTGTGATGTAATATATTTGTAACGTTGCAGTTTTAAGTCTCACCTGGAATTGTGCTTAAAATCAGTTAAGTTTCTCATTAATTGGTGTATTATGCTGTCTGTTCTATTTAATGGGGGTACCGTAATTTCCAGACTATAAGGCGCACCTGAATATAAGCCAGCTAAATTTGGGGAAAAATACAGATTGTTCCATATATACGCCGCACACGACTATAAGCCGCAGGTGTTTTAATGTTTAATTACCGTATATA
>JAABNX020000044.1:4099251-4110199 GCA_015163995.2 Mormyrus lacerda
TCTTCGATCCTAATTTTATTATTTAATATTTGTTGTTACTCCAGTATAAACATGGGTAATTAAAGCGATTGTTCTAGGCTAGTAACCCCGCCCCCATGAGACCTTTGAAACGTTAGTAACAGAGTAAAATTAGCCTCGATAAAAAGGCATAGGCCTAGTATGAATAAGGTATTCAATCCCGCCTGTTCGATATCCAAGCTGCATCATCTACAAAATAAGGATATATCATATGTAGAGGTAGCCTATGTCACAGCGTGTTGGCTGCTTAAATGCTTTATATAGGCGTATCCCGGTAAGTTGTGATTCATGACACTTACTTTATTTTTACGTATCGTAAAAAATATCTTATCACTATGACATTTGATATTTTGTGGATTAGTGTACTCAAGATCGATGGATTAAGTATCACAATATATAACAACTTTAAAACCCGTTTCATCTTTCACAGCCAACTGCGCAATGCTATTCTCTTTGTGGTGGTTCCCCGAGTTCCCCGCATGGTTGACTTTCGAAACAACCCCTTTGGACAGCTTTTTACACGGTGGGTCACTTCTGCTTTATAGCGTAATCGAATATCGTTGAATTTTACATCGTGTAAGGAATTTTTTATCCCTGTACACTAAAAAAATATTCCTCCTTCCAACTGAAAATTCTTAAGTGACTGATTACAGTAGCACTTTTGAATTTGCCTAACATTTTAATGACTGATTGTAGTATCACTTGTAAATTAGAAGGAAATGCTGTATTTTTGGACTGACAAATAAATTGAGATTGGCCCAACTAAAATCAACTAATATTGCCAACACCAGTTAATGGATGTAATATTAAATACACATTTATGTTAACCATGTGTAATTGTCATACATGAACAACTATATTAGACAGGCAACAAATCTGAGCAAATGATAAACTTATTCTGCTAATTAGCCTATTTCTTTTGGGTAAACTCAAAAGAAATAGTATAATCAATACTCTTTTTAACAAAAAAATAAAGCATTCTGGTGAAATAAATGTTTCCTTTCTTTAAAGCATTCTCATTTCCTTAAAACATTCTACTTTCATTAATAGTTTGCAAATATATAGATAACATCTCACAAATAAATTGGCAAAGTGCCATAATACTGAAACAAAAGATTTTACTCACTTGTACGTGTTACATAAATATATTATGTCAATATAATATAAATACACTTGTGTACAGCAGCATGAATGAAATTAACATTGCATGATGTTTGTACTGGTTCACACCTATCAGCATTAATTTTCTATTTTTGCATCAAGACGCTGTTTTTGTTTGCTTTGCTTTGATTGTTCTTGATGGTTAGGGACCTGTGTTTTTGAGCAAATATTGTTCTTAGCTCTTACCTTGCTTGTGCTTCTATATTGGCTTTGAGTCCCTGAAGTGATGCAAGTTACTATAGTGCTGTAAGTGATATTGTGATGGGGGGGCCATATTTGTTGATGCAAGACCTCTTTGATTACCAGTGTTCGCCTTGGATCATAGGTAATATATGCAGAACGGTCACTTCCCTGTAGGCTAATAGTGCTGGAAGTATATATTCACATAGCATGACGTGGTACTGAATTCTATATAAAAGATTGCTTTTTAAGCCACTCTGATGGTATTGAATAGGACAGAAGCCTAAAACCTTTATTTATAGTGAAATGTTGTGACTTCTGCTACAGCAGGTATTCTTGGCAGGTTCTGCTCTGATTGAGAGACTTTTACTTCCTTAGGGAGATTTGATGTGGGGCTTCTGGACTGTACTAAGGTACATGTGGGGGGGGGAGTGGCCAACAATGGGCAAAAAACACAGGATTCAATCGCTTTTCCTAAAACATATAAAACCTACAAACGCTTATATACCCTGTCCCTCAAGAACAACACCAGTTGATACCAATTCCTGATGAGCCCCTACCAACTGGAAATTTATCCTTCACAATTCCTTTGAAGAAACACCCATAAGGGCTACTGCAGCACTAAAGGCAAGGAGCCAATCGGCATTCACCAATAAAAGGTGGCATAGGACCCTGATGCACTACTAGCAATAAAAGGTGACAAACACTGTGACACACCATCCTCCATTGCGGTGGGTTTATAAATATTTTTAGAAGTTTCTTCTTTAACCAGAATGCCTTGTATTTTGTTTAAAAAGGAAAAAGAGTACTTATTATATTATATTGGGTTGAGTTTACCCAAACTAAATTGGATAATTTGCTGAGTAAGATGTTAATCATTTGCTCAGTTTAGCTGTTTGTCCAATATAGTTGTTTTATGTATGACAATTACATGGTTTTGACTTTTTTTACGGTGTAACTAACAATATATTCATAAACTATTCTTGTCTATATTAGTTCATTTTAATTCAGGCCAATTTGATTTTGTCAGCCTAAAATACAGCATTGTAGTAATTACTATAGTTAAAATGTTGGGCAAATTCAAAAGTGCTTTTGCAATCAGTTACTTAAGATTTTTTAATTGGAAGGGGGGAAATATTTTTTACAGTATATGACAATGATGGACACTTCTCAAAACCTCTTAGCTGTAAAACAGTTGTAGCTTATATAACATCTCGGGGGAGAGCTTTATGTAGGCTAGGAAGGTGCTGAAAGAATTACAAATGAATAATGTGGCCATTTTTTGTGTGATTTTCAGGGCTGGTGGGCGCTTATGGCATATCGATACTCAGCTGTTTCTTAAGAACCCACCTTTTCCTTAAAACCCTGAGGTAACATGTGATCGGCTCTCTGTTTCTGAAACAGAATTTACTAGCTGCACGGATTTAAGATGCTCATTCAACTTATCCATATTTCCTTTACTTTGTTTTCTATTTACACTACTGACTGTCTGCTGTACCGGAAATGAATTTCTATCGTACATTTAGGAGGCTTAGATGCTATTTAGTTATCGTTACTGTAATATCATATTGTATGTGTACTGTAGATCATTTCAGCTTCTTAAATTACACGCGACCATCAATACATAATCTGCTATGGATGCTTGTGTGCAGAAGAGATGAAAATGTGCATCAACACACATTAGCGGTGATTTTAAAGGGTTCGTTCTTTTGCGCAATTAAACTGATTATCAACATGTAACCTTTATATGTGAATTAGTGGGGATGAAAGGAACAGTAAGGAGAGCCAGCATCCCTGGAATGGTGCCCAAGGCAGGCTGAGTGGAACTCTGCAGTTCTGGTTCTGCGTCGGTATCCTGTCTCTGGTGGGTTCTCGTGTTGCTTCCTTGGTGGTTTTGGAGTTTATCCTCAGAGCAGCTTTGACTCGAGTGACAGTTCGACCGGTAAGTACCTTTTAGAGCAACGAGACTGACATGCCTAGTTTCCTTTACACGCCGATCCATTTATTTTACAAATACCGATCACTGATAAGTGACAGACTGCCCACTAGCAAAAATCCGCGTTCCACAACCAACAGATGACGTTTTTAGCACACTGACCTCTCCTTTTCCCACCAGGACGTGTGGTCCAGTAGCACTGCGCAGTTCCTCACTCAGTGCCAGTTCTCTCTGGGCTGTGCTCTGACCAGCAGTCTCCACTTTCTCCAGGAGGGGGCACCACACTGCTCACTGAACCTTTTCCTGGCAGCCTGCCTTAGCTGGCTCCTGGCCAACTTGAGTAGCCGCATCTGGCTCCATGTGGTTTCACTGTATCGGCTGCACAGCTCCCAGCGCTACTGCGGCCTGTGCATTGGACTTCTTACCTCGGGACATGCCATTCTGCCCCTTTTATCTCGAGGGGTCATGCTGACCCTTGTCACTGGTGCCTTTGCTGGCCTGTCAACTGTCAGTCGTGATTTCCCGTCTTCTGCAGATGCACTGAGATTCTGGACCCCATTAACCATCTGCTACACACTGCTGGTGGTGTATATGCATGGTGAGAACGAGGACGGCAGGCACCTAGCCAGACATTTCACAATGGGGTGGCCAGTCCAGACCCAGGGATTTTACTGAGGTGGCAATGCGGTAATATTTTGCCAGCCATCTCTATACATCGTGAATTTGGGGTGGGAGGTTCCCCTCAGTATATTTTGCTGACTTGGAGGTGATGTACTGAGAGATGCTTAAAGCTGGAGCACAGGACCAGCCATCTTTCCGGCACAACAAAAGCAATATTTGGGGTAAAAGATCTTTCTCAAAGGCCCAAACAATGATCACTATGCTAGCCACGGGATATGAACTAGCAAAACAGGCACAGAGCCAAGCACCACCCCATAATATTGTATTAGATCCATTAAGTGCTCTTTGTAAGATATTATAATTACTTGTTTTGGCCAAGTTTTATATATTGCACTCTGAGCCTTAGGTAACTGAAGTGCAAGACATGAATTGTGTGATGTCATAGAAGGTAAATGGTCTTGATAAATAAAATCTCTTTAATAGCCCTCAGAATATGAAAAAATGATTGCCCTCCATCCAACTTCTTGCATGGCAGATGAGCAGCGCCAGCAGACGGGACCTCAGGCCCTGCTCCAGGCTGTGGGGGTGCGGCTGGGGGGGCTGCTGGTGCTGATGCTGACAGTGGGCCGCTGGGTCGATGTGCTCCACATCCTGCTCTGCTTCCTGGGCGAGGCTGGCTGCTTGCTCCCCAGCCGAGATCTGCTGGATGCTGCATTGCAGGTCCGCCTGTCGTCCCCGTGCCTGTTTGTATGTGCCCACCTCTGTACCTGTGTGTTTTTTGTTTTTTATGTTGCTCTTCATTGGTCTTTCCCTCTTACTCTATAACCTGCATTAAGTTTTCACAGATTGGTCACCACTACCTTGAAATCTGTATAGCCATGGTTCTCTCTTGGTCTGCAGCTGCCTCTCTGGTCATGAACTTGTGTGGTTATCTCTGTGTATGCTGTATTGTCTGGCTTAGGAATATGTCTCTTTTTGTCTTTGTCTCGAATTAAAACTATTTCTAATTACATTTCTGTCAAAAAGATACCAATATACCATTGGAAGTACATCAGTAAAAACATTGTTATAGACCAGAGATCACACAAGGTGGGATTAAACATTGTTTTTATTATAAGCAGGGGTTGAATTCCACTTCCCTGTAAATGGTCGCACATTTTTGTTGTGAATAAAGAAAGAAGGGAAGGGAATAGAAGAAAAGGGAAAAGGGATCCTTATGTCTGTATGACCATGCACCTGTGTGCTTTCTTAGAGGGTTTGGAAGGTCTGTCTGCTTTAAGGATGAGTGCCGTGGCATTAAAACCCAACTTGCGCATCTTTCTGCAGGATGTAGGAAAGGAGGTGGCACCACACAGAAGGACTGAGAGGCCAGGGAGACTCCAGGAAGCGGCCCTTATGCCTCGCAAAGATAAAGACCTTTAGCTGCTCATGGCTCAAGGCAAACGAACATTTCCCAGACAGTATAGATTTTGTAATGCCTGGTATGGCATGTCAGCCATTAGCAAGAATGTGCCGAAAGACACTGGGAAATCAGTAAAGGAAGGGTGAGCGGACAGATTAGAATAGACAGTCTGTGATGTACAGTGCAGGGATGAATTGGAACAAGGAGTTATTGTACAGGAGCATGGGAACCTGAGTGTTGGTTTGTGCTGAACAGGACCCAAGATGCCCTTTAGTTTTATATAATATTTTTTGTTAAACTCATTGTTCCATCTTTCAACTGCTTATCTTAATCAGGGCCAAAAATAACAATTACTTCATGTACTCAAGCATGAAGACCTGCCATACAAATACACTGCAGAACGTCAGAAGAGAAAGACGTCTGGACATGTGATGATACTATCAGAGATGCTTTTGGGGAAGTATGTCAATGGATCACAGAGGATTTCAGACTTCCCATGTTTGCTGATATGAAAAACTTCTGTGCCATACTATGACACAAACGGCTCTCACATGCAAAATTGTTTACTTTATGATACAGCACAGAATCACGAAACATTGTATCCAGAATAATAAAGGAATCTGTTTTCTCGTAATTCAATAAGCATAAAATGAGACATTTCTTATTTAGACATGTTCAAGGAGTGCGGTATGTTAGCCTTATATGAAATGCAGTTCTTTCTGTGAAACATTGCATGAACACAATCTGTTATTAAAGTCTGGTCAAAGGGATTAGTTTTCTTGTATCAGGCGAATCACATGGCAGTTATACTGACATTCTGGGCTGTGACCTTCAGTGGAACAGTGTGTAATAATATCGGGATACCTTTGGATTGAAAATAAAATTTTTGGTATCGCCCATCCCTATTCCATATACCTTCTCAAAACTTTTGATTGGCTCTAGTAATGTCAATGCACGCATCCAATAGGCACATACATAAAAGATTACCTATGCAACTCTACTGACCTCAATATCATAATCCCTCTATGACTGACTTAAATATAACATAAATGCAAAATACTTTATTTTTTTTTTTTACATCTCTGCATTTCTGAAGAGCAACGAGCATCCTATCCAGGGTGTCCACTGCCTCGTGCCCTGTGATGGACTGGCATCCTATCCAGGGTGTCCACTGCCTCGTGCCCTGTGATGGACTGGCATCCTATCCAGGGTGTCCACTGCCTTGTGCCCTGTGATGGACAGGCATCCTATCCAGGGTGTCCACTGCCTCGTGCCCTGTGATGGACTGGCATCCTATCCAGGGTGTCCACTGCCTCGTGCCCTGTGATGGACAGGCATCCTATCCAGGGTGTCCACTGCCTCGTGTCCTGTGTTTCCTGAGATACTGGATACTGAATAGGAAATGGATGCATATTGCTTGCTGTATTAGTCTAGATACTTTTATCGAAACATTTCTGTTATATTGCTTCAACCTTCAAGTAAAGTTTATATTATTGGTTATGTGCTACATCCAGGTTCTTTTCACTATATTGATTAATCTTATTGCAAAAGCTTCATAAAACAGGGTAATGATAAGACGCAAGTGTTGGAGCCTTATTTTATTTTTTAGTTATTATTGAAGGAAATGCATATGTTGGGGATAAGCGATGGTCTAATGCAGTGGTTCTCAACCTGCGGCCCTGGTTATTGAGCGTTGATGACGTCATATGTAAATAATATGCGGCCCGTGAGACTTGAACTTGGACATAGTGCGGCCCACTGCAAAAAAAGGTTGAGAACCACTGGTCTAATGGCACAGTTAGCACTACTGCTGGGGCTTGAGTCTCTACCAGGGCTATGTGTGTGTGGAGCTTGCATTTCCTCTCTCTGTCGTTGTTTGGTTTCCTCTGGGTTCTCCGGTCTCTCCCCCCCACACACCATGCCTATCAAACCTTCACTCTCATGAAGTCTGGCAGGTGGTATCTGAGTGTTAATGCCAGACTCTGGAACAGTCTATGCCCACAGGCCATTAGAAGCATCTTCAACTGCCACCCTGCAGGCCCATACTCAGAAATAAATTTTGTGGGTGGTCTGGCAGATTTTGCTGGCCGGTGGGGGAGGGGGGGGGGGGGGTTGATTCCTCTAAGGTAGATTTTGCCAGCCAGAGGGCAGGAGCAAATTGATCAGCCTGGTTGGGAGCAAGCTAATTTCCAGGGTGGTTCAAACCTGTATTTTTACATACCCCCACCCCAGGCACTATGACAATGATTACCCAGCATGCTGCACTTCACATGCAGTTGCACATACATTTTACTAGACTGATCAGCACCAGTCACTTCATGGTGCACATTTCTTTCCCATATGCTATTTATATGTATGTCTATTTTCAAGTACAGTGGTGGCCAAAAGTTTTGAGAATGACATAAGTACTAGGTTTTACAAAGTTTGCTGCTTCAGTATTTGTAGACCTTTTTGTCAGATTTTTCTATGATATACTGAAGTATAATTGCAAGCATTTAATAAGTGTCAAAGACTTGCATTGACAATTAAATAAAGTTTTTACAAAGAGTCAATATTTGCAGTGTTGGCCCTTCTTTTTCAAGGCCTGCCATTCGCCCTGGCTGCTGTCAATCAACTTCTGGGCCAAATCCTGACTGCTGGCAGCCCATTCTTGCATAATCAATTCTTGGAGTTTGTCAGTTGGTGCTTTTTATTTGTCCACCCTCCTCTTAAGGATTGACCACAAGTTCTCAATGGATTAATGTCTGAGGAGTTTCCTGGCCATGGACCCAAAATGTCGATGTTTTGTTCTCCGAGCCACTTAGTTATCACTCTTGCCTAATGGCACGGTGCTCCATCATGCTGGAAAAGGCATCAGTCATCACCAAGCTGTTCTTGGATGGTTGGGAGAAGTTGCTTTCAGAGAATGTTTTGGTGCCATTCTTTATTCATGGCTGTATTCTTAGGCAAAATTGTGAGTGATCCCACTCTCTTGGCTGAGAAGCAGCCCCACACATGAATGGTCTCAAGATGCTTTACTGTTGGCATGACACAGGACTGATGGTAGCGCTCATCACTTCTTCTCCAGACAATCTTTTTTCTGGATGCCCCAAACAATCAGAAAGGGGATTCATCACAGAAAATGACTTTACCCCAGTCCTCAGCAGTCCAATCTCTGTACCTTTTGCAGATCTTCAGTCTGTCCCTGATGTTTTTCTTGGAGAGAAGTGGCTTCTTTGCTACTCTTCTTCACACCAGGCCATCCTCCAAAAGTCTGTGCCTCACAATGTGTACAGATGCACTCACACCTGCTTGCTGCCATTGCTGAGCAAGCTCTGCATAGGTGGTGCCCCAATCCCACAGCTGAACCAACTTTAGAAGATGGTCCTGGTGTTTGCTGCACTTGCTTGGGTGCCTGAAGCCTTCTTCACAACAATTGAACCTCTGTCCTTGAAGTTCTTGATGATCTTATAAATGGTTGATTTAGGTGCAATCTTACTAGCAGAAATATCCTTGCCCGTGAAGACCTTTTTGTGCAAAGCAATGATGACTGTGTGTGTTTCCTTACAGGTAACCATGGTTAACATTGGAAGAACAATAACTTCAAGCGCTACCTTCCTTTTAAAGCATCCAGTCTGCTTTTGTAACTCAATCAGCATGACAGAGTGATCTACAGCCTTGTCCTCATGAACATTCACACGTGTGTTAATGAGAGAATCACTGAAATGATGTCCGCAGGTCAATTTGTGGCAGGATTGAAATGCAATGACTTTCTGGGATTTCTGGGAAATCATTTTTATGGCAAAGAGGGGCTTTGCAATTAATTGCAGTTCGTCTGATCACTCTTCATAGCATTCTAGAGTATAAGCAAATTGCCATCATAAAAACTGAGGCAGCAGACTTTGTGAAAATTAATATTTGTGTCTTTCTCAAAACTTTTGGCCATAGTGTACAATTCATTTTATTGGACCAGACACATTATTTTTAAATGCATCACATTCTGTACCAATACCAATATGTATATTTTATTTTATGTATATTTTACATGTTGAATATTTATATACCTTACGTTAGTACGTACTTTCATTTTTTTCGCTACCTTAATATTTTTTATCTATGGCAGACACGTATATTTCACGTTCTGTCTAATGTGCTATTGTTGTTTTTTTCGTTTAATTTTTTTTTTTGCACCATATGAAGTGAATAAAATATGAATTTCATTGTTTACTGCACGCATGACAATAAATTATTTGAATATTGTACTTGGGATACGTGACAATAAAGCTTTCAGATGCTCCGAATATATATTTAGTTCATTGACTGGCCCCTAGAGGGCACATGTAATCTACTTTTTATTCCATTTTTGCATAACCACCATTAGAATTCGATTTACTTGCATATTTCACAATAAACTTTTAAATAACTACTCTCCCATAGCCTAAACTGTGGAATTTTCCCAAAATACTGCATTGTACTTTAAGCCTAATTTATTCAAACACAGGCCTATAGAAATGGGCTGTTTCTTGGGTAAACATCAGCAGAAAAAACTTAGAACATAGAGATGATGTGACAGTTTTGAATGACAACAGCCAAAGTTAGATTTGAAATGTTTCCCAAATTGCCTTGAGAAAAACAAAATAACTTAATATTAACAGATACTTCACTGATCCCTGCAGGCAAATTCTCTTTATGCCTCCCCCAACTTGCTCACTGCAGGTGAGAACAAGCTGGCCGCAATATACAAAATTACTTGCAATGCATATGATCACAACGAATAGTTCACCACTAACTATGAATTCCATGTGATTCATGTGGCACCTCATTAAATGTAGCAGTCCTGTACTAATTTAATAAAAAATATACAGCATATTAATCCTGCCAGCCACCTTTCATAATTGTTTACTGTGCTGAACAAGCAGAAAGAGCAGGACACAAGGTGGGAACCTTAAAAACCCCCAAATTAAAACTGGCAAATCCCCATACCTAATGTTACGTCCTGCCCACCATATCTGCCTGACCCTCCTGTGTCCTGCCTAACATACCCCCGATGAGCCACGCCTCTTGCTTGTTACCCCTCATTACTCTTTGTCTCGTCACCCTCAGTCTGGTCATTAGCGTCTGCCTTCCTGTTGCCTGTGCCTTTCCCTGCACCAGTCTTACCGTTTTTGATCCCTTGGGCTCCTGTTTGAATCCCAGTCCCTGTTTAGTTTGGATATAATAAAGCTCCTCCCAATGCCTTCCCATGAGTTCTGTGTCTTTCAAACCATGACACCTAGAAGTATACAGCTACGTGCCACCTATAAATGTACTGTATTATTATGTAATCTGTATAAATACTTTAGAAAATTCACATTAACCAAATGCATATCATTATATACTATACACTAAAATAAAATCTTCCATAACAGAATTACTATTTTGTTGGACATATGTGCTTTTCTTGCCCCAATTTGATTTCCACGATTTATGTGGTGACTTACAGATGGATTAAGACCGAAATTCTTACTTTTAACATATACATTGATAATAGCAAGCACTGTTCTATTGTGTCTTTGTAGCATCACCCTGCTAATATTAGTAAGCACTTTTCTATTGTCTTTGTAGCATCACCCTGCTAATGTTAGTAAGCACTGTTCTATTGTGTCTTTGTA
>JAABNX020000044.1:4110299-4135536 GCA_015163995.2 Mormyrus lacerda
GTGTCTTTGTAGCATCACCCTGCTAATGTTAGTAAGCACTTTTCTATTGTCTTTGTAGCATCACCCTGCTAATGTTACTAAGCACTATTCTATTGTGTCTTTGAAGCATCACCATGCAATATAACATATTTATTGGACAACTGTCAATTCTTTTTATTAAATGACTTATAGCGTTGACAGCTGGATATTAAAAAGAAGAAATCCAGGTTCACTACTTGCTAAAGGGACAAAAAAATACAGATATTAATGATATTTCATGAGGGCAGGGACTCCACAATCTCTACTCCACAAAGCTTACTTTTACTCATCCCAGAAATGTTTGTGATTGGGCTACTGCAGTATGATTAGTCACATTCCAGGAACCATCCCTAGACAATTCTAACCTTGAAACATGAAGACTGATCCACCTATATGACAATTTTGGCAGGGATACAGAATCACTGCTGAAGACAAGACAATGACTTAGGGATACACTACAACTCCAATAGATATACATAACAGGAAATAATGCGACCTGTGTCAATTCAATTTTTCTTTATTTTTAAGAGGCACAATGTGTTCCACTGAACACATATACACCATGACATTGGCATCACCGACCTGCAACTGCTGGTACTTTGTAGAATAGATACATGCAATCATTGCACAGGGGTGTCAAACTTCAGTCCTGGTGGGCCGGAGCCCTGTATAGCTCAGTTCCTTCCTATTCTACCACAAATGATTCAGCTCAAGAGTTGTTGTTGTAATTAGCACAAGGGGTTGAATCAGGTGTGTTAAATGAAAGTAAATCAAAAACAGAGCAGGGCTCTGGCCCTCCAGTACTAGAGTTTGACACCCCTGCTTTAGCATTTACTGTACTGTTCATCCCATTAACCAGAGTTAACCTATATGAAAGAACCAGGTGTTGCCCAAAAAGTTAATGTGTTCCTAATTATCCAGTGTCCTAATTTTTTTTCAACTGTAAATTCATCCCAGAACTGCACAGACAAATGGAGATCTTCCTTCTTTAAATTGTTTGGTAATGCTTCACATGAACTGCACCATCATGTAACACCTTCATAATGCATTCAAAGAGCATTCAGTTCACCTTCATAATGCATTTAAAGGACATTTATGAGCAGCACGTAAGCACACCTTAACATACAAACATGGCTTAACAGCTTTCATATACATTAATAACAAAGATTATATGATTATTAAATTATAATGTTTGTTATTATCATATGTTTGTAATAGGATGGAGCTCAAACCATGGACCGTAGCCTGCTAAGCCACATACCACATTGCTTAACAATGTAACAATACATAACATACACCATAAACATACAAGGCTCTCAAGTTTCACCAAAAGGTTGGAGTTAGATTACATTACGTGCGAAATGAGTCTCGCGGTCTTGAGATGTCTGATTATAGCGTTCATCGGATCTTTTTATTTTCCATCTTTTCTATACTCCATCTCTCTGCGCATCCATGTGATAACGTGCTTGCAGTGGAATCAAACGTAACTTAATTTGGAATTGACCTGGAAACAACAAATGCTATTTTATGATTTGCTGGTAGGTACCCATTAACTCTGTATAACTCGGCGGAAAACGCTACTCCGTATGCCTGTGCATCGTCTAATAATGATATAACACAGAAGACCTCGGTTGGCGTTATCCCTTCACCGCGTGAGAAACATAAGGTGTGGCGTGTTAGCGTGTGAACTACGTGTCACACTGTCAATGCGTGAGACTTGAGAGCTCCGAACATACAATAAACACGGGTGTACACTCAGAGTAGCTTCATGAGAATTAAGTTTGGTTAACGTCGAAACAATACTTTAAATTTGTTTAAAATAGAATTCAGTTAAATCCATCTTAACGAATGAATTATACATGATGGCCAGCGATTATAGGGACGCGCTAATGCACGGGCTGTCCTGGGTTGCAGTCCAGGGCCCGGCAGGATCCGGGGCCCTCCCCGCCTCGGGAGAAAGAGAATGGGTCAAATTAGTTAAATCTGGTGGATCGATGCGTTGGGGCGATATCCGTCCCGCTTCCCCGTTATTTAGCGGATTGATTGACGGTACGTATGCTGCAAAATGCAGCGTAAGGGGCCCACTTGGGGGAGGGGGTGGCCATGTCAGCCTAGGGCCCAAGTTAATTCACCCGTGCCCGCGATGTCTAAAGTTTGACACATGTTCATCTAAAAGGACTGGCTAGATAAATACAAAATGGCCGGTTCAAATTAGTCAAAATTCTGCCCCCACAAAATGGCGTCCAATGCAGGAATAACGGCAATATTACCATTTTACCAGCACCCCAAAATATGGATGTCAGTTTGGAAAGATTGTACTGCTATGACATAACTTGGAAATAACACTATACTTGTATTCATGTTAACTTGTGTACGGTAAAGTACTTCACTTGATGTGCGATTGTCGGTGGTGTTAAACAGCGTTAGTTTACGTCTGTCGGAAACGTGCCTTTGGAAATTCCCAGGGACATCAGAGATCGGGCTTATCACAGATTCGTGCTCATATGAATAGGCGATATATCCACAGAGCTCACTTTTAATCCTTCCAGTGATAATTCCAAAGACCCAGTGGAGACGAAGCTGTTAGCTAGGTAGCGGTAAATCCGAAGACCAAGCCAGTATATGCGAAGTAGAGCTTTAACTGGGAACACAATGGACGTTGAAGCTCCAGCGTTTTACTTTATTATGAACCAAGTAGATACAAGTACAGATTGTGTCCACCATACGTTCCCAAGAAGGTGTATAACCATCATAGCAACAATATTTTATTAGCTAGACTAGAAAGAAATTTCAACGTATAACGTGTTTCATTTCAAATTCACTGACGAAAACAGAATATATCCGAATAGTCCCCTGTTTGCTCCAAGGCGTCTTGCTGGCCATCTCGCACCACTCCGTTTCCAGAAATTTCGGAAACTACAGTCCTCCTTCCCTTCTTTGTCTTCTTCTTGGAGGAGGGGGAGTGGCGCACGCATGCGCGGTACCCACACTGCAGCTCCCCAATTTTGCCGCATTCTGGCGCAGGCGTGTAATGCTTCTGTGTAGACAGCAAAAGCTCAACCAAAGTGTTTTCGTACGGATTTATTTTGGGGGCGTTAAGATTCCCTGAAGCGTGACTTGAATTGTGATAATGAAGGATGACAATCACAAAAAACTTTCAAACATATTCTATTTTAAACTTTTTTAAGCTGTCTGACTTGTATGTTTTCTGTAATAAATATAACCGAAGTTTACGTTAGTCCGAAATAAGTTGTACTTTGAAGTAATGTGTCCGTTGACGCTTTTATACCTTCTTCAATATACAGTACATAAGAAGAGAACCGTTACATTCAGTAATGTCAGGTATTCACAATCGATCTTTCTTGTAATTCACATACATTTTGGAGTCTAAACGTACAATTAATCGGTTTTATTAATATTTATGTAATTCATATTTCATATTGAAATATTCAGTACTGCTTTCTTGGATTTGAGGTTTCAGTGTATCTTTAGAATCATAAAATGGCTCTATATTTAATATTTAACACATTGCAGAAGGGTCGTTCTGCAACATAGAATTTTTTCACTGCAGAACAAGTATATATATAGTATATATATATATATATATATCGTTTAAAAGTTCCGTAAAAGTTGGCTAATTGATTATGAATCAAAAGAATAAAAATGTACTACCTAAGATCACTATGGAACTGCTAACTGGTTTTAAAGGGAGAAAAAACACAGGAATTAATGATATAATGAAATATTCATAGTTTAATACAATTTGGTCAAAATATACTTCCTTTCACATTCTGTGGCAAAGGAATTCAAGTTTATATTGTTAGCAATTGTAAAAATTTTCTTTGATATTTTGTAAATGTCTAAAAGCACGTTAATTTCACTGTCTGTCATTTAATGCTTTTTAAATGTCATGATGTATAATGGAGTTATGTATACATAGTAAGCTATATAATTCACTTTAAATATTTGCTGACATTAAATACTACGGTGAAATGCATACTCTTATGTGCAGTAGCTAATAACGCATTCCATCAGCTCCAAGTGTACTTACACTGATTTCATTAACTGCAAATATGCTATCACGTCACTGCAGTTGTCATTTTACTACAAATTAATTTACTTCTTTCTTGACCATATCTGAACACAAACTAGTATCTTACATTACTTGCAACTGTACATTTAAAAAAAAAATGGATATCCTGTTTTTTCCCCAAATCTCCCACATGAGATCTGAGTTCTGACATTCCAGAATATAGATGCCTTAGCGACTTCTTCTTGTAACTTTTGCTTCATGCACTTTGTTGGAATGCCAACAATCATTACTGTCAATTCCCTTCCAATACGAGTTGCTACCTTGATTGTAAGCATAGTTTTTCATTTTATACAATATTTTAGATGTTGAAAATAATGTATCAATCACAGTATAACTTCAAAAATAAAAGTTATCATTTTCATTTAATTGGGATCATTCCCTAGATGGTTCAGGGTTTCAAACTCATAAAATGTGTTTAGTCATCAAGACAAAAACCTGCACAATCAGTTTATAGGCGTTTTTCTGACCTCGTGTGATCTGACAGCTATATTCTGCTTCTGTATTATTATTTTGCATGTCTGAATGAAAGAGATGATCAATGGGAATCATCAAGTGAAAGAAGTTCTTGGTGCTGTTGGCTCACACACGTTCCAATTAAGCGGATCGATGCATTTTTCATGCTTCAGTGACAGTTTGGTACTACTTAAAATTACAAAATATTATTTCAGTTATGTGTTACCCCATAATATGGGCGTCGTTTGGTCTAATCACTCGGGGCTACAGCCCGGAGTATTTTCAACCTAACCCCGAGTATTTTACCTCCGATGCCAATTATCCTTCTTCAAAAATAAAAAAAAGTTAAATTCCAGGTAAACTTGAGTTAGCCCCTGATATTTTCAATAAATAGAAACTCCCCTGCTCCATAGTGTACCTAATCCAATCATTATTTCTCTTTAGATGCAAATTAAACGTCAGGTCACATCTAAAACGTGAAAATCGCGTTTTAATTGCATTAGCCGATATCACAGTATATGCTGTGTTAGGCTTCTAAGTCATCGAATGAGAAAGATTTCCGCATCCTAAAAAATACAGATATGGTTCTTACCGGGGACGCGCCCTAGCACGGGAACTGGAACAAAGCGCGTTCTCGTACATAGGGAGCACGCCGCTCGCAAGCGGAGAATCACACACAGACACACATACACACACAGGCACACACACACACAGACACACATAGCGAGAGCACTAATGGTGGCATCGGGTCGCAGCAAGCCGTTGATGATCTATACACAAATCTCTCTGTGTTTGATTTTTTACTTAGAACATACAAAAGGATAGGAGTTAAACGTAATAAAACATATCTGTATGAACGGGGGACACGAACGCACACTATGGTCCGGGAAACCAGACACCTATGGGTGGGGAATTTACCTGAAAATGTGCGAGAGGAGAAAATTATCGAACATTTCAAACGGTGAGTTAACGCTTAGCTCGTTAGCTAAAAAAAATCAGATTGGAAAAACGTAGTAGCCAGCCAGCAGCTAGCTCCTGTGCATGGATGCCTTTCTCTTGGCGCTTCGTGGGGATGGGGACTAGTTACTCGCTTCGTCGTGAGAAATGTGTAGCTGCCAGAATATGGGGACTTGAAGAAATTGTTGCCAACCTACATGCATTTTAAACGTTTTGTTCATGTGTTGTTTTTCACTTATTAATTTGAGTGCCGGGAGGGAGGACTGAACGCAGGCTAGTTGACTAATCATCTAATAGTCCCCACAGCCTGCTAGTCGGAAAGGTCTGTCGAAGAATACGTGGGACAACTAGGTAGCTGTCCAGCTCATTTGTGAGGAATAAATACTGTATTCAGTACTGAATATGGAGGACCCAGGATGAAAACTGCATTAGAAACGAAGCAGCATGTGACGCGTCTCCTGTAACGCGGTTTAAACGCTGTACTGGTCAGAGAACTAAATATTATATATGCATTTATTCATGCATTTGCCGAGGTTTCGCGGTCATCTTGTTTGCAAATACGTGAAGTGTGCATATATTTTAAACTGTATACATATACTTCACCCGTGCATGTTTATCTCCCACTGTTGACATTTCCAGATTTGAACGTTGAGTACCGTTTTGCAAAGTTTGCCAGCTCGTAACAGCTACAAGAGGCAGATAGCTAGTGAGTCAACACCTTTTCTCTGTGAGCCATCTAAAGCAAATTACTGATGTTCCTTTAGGTAGATTCACGTGGTGCTGACAGAACCCTTGTTTTCAGCCAGAAAGAGAATTATACATCGCAGAGGTGTAGTCGACCGTCAACCTAAGGGTGACCACTGTCATTAAAGTCGGCGAGGAAACCGCGAGGGTCGTTAACTCGCAGTATATTGGTCTTTATTGATCTGGAAAATGTGGCACACTGAAGAAATTATTTTGATGATTACCTTTAAGGGGATATGAACTTTGTATTATTAAGATCTGTCGTTGGCTATGTTACAAATATGAATGCAGATTGCCTAAAAAGACTCGCATCAGGTAGACGTCGCCAGAGCACGATCCTAAAAGATGTCAGATTTCTTACTGAGTTGCAACGTTAAATCTCCGGGTGCACTCTGTGATATGGTTATTAAAATCCGTTCCCTTTCCGAATGAAATGTATAACATCCCAATAATACTATGATTCATAGCAGATCGCGAGCACTCTCAGTCTGTCTGCATGCCTTGTTTCCGCGGACCTGGAGACTTAAGCACATATAGCATGGAAGTCGCAGGGTCCACACTAAGTCAGGGAAAACCCGTAAGTAAAAGTGACCGTGCAATGTTCAGTAGTTTTATTTTGTGAAAGGAAAACATTGAGGAATTTGTTTAAAATCCGAATTTAGAGGTCTGATCTGGTGTTGTATTACTGATGCTGAGAGATGTGGAAGGAAGGAAAGACGTGAGGATTGAATTATTCGATTGGAATGTGTACTCGAAATTGTACGTTTGTCTTAAAAGGGACTACTTTACTGTTTTGATGGTGATCAAGAAAGTCGTGCATATTGTCGTGCATAAAAGTACACTTTCCCCGTGCTTGATGTTCCCACTTCTGTATTTCACAATTACACGTTTTGGGATGAGTTTTATCAATGAGTTTGCTATTACGATAACGCTGTATTAGTTTATCAGCAAAATATATTGAGCATTGTTGCCCGCTTTACACCTGGTTGAATAATGTTCTGTAGATTTGATTCGCAGCTAGCCACTTGTACTGAGAAAATGTAACTGATCGCTATGTGATGTCTTAAAGCAACTTTATAGGCTAACGGCGATTTAAATATTGCTTATTTAAATATATCTCTGTTTTTTGTTATTTGATACTTGCACTTACGAAATACATTTCTGGTTTTGCAACGTCTTGTGACATAATCGATGTAGCCAGCAATGTCCATTAAGTTCATTTTATTCGTAGCCTTTGACGACGGGAGGACATACTAAGGGGTTGCAGCATTGCACATATTGTTTGACACAGCCATGTGTGGTGCTTTTTCTTGCATATAATTTCCGTATATAATGCCGTAATTAACCGGTTTATTAAAAATCTGATCTGTCCGACAGAGCAGTGAGCAACGCGCCTGAAAAAATACCCTGAGGGAGATTCTGGTTTTAGTTGGACTGAAACATTAAAACGGATTTTAATAGGGTGTACCTTGTAGGCTAAACAACAAAAATAATCTGTTATAGTGTATGTATGTGATTATTCAGTAGCACATCATTCCTGGGTTCCCGACTCCAGGGCTGTTTTGTAGAAATGCAATTATTAGAACTATTAGCTAATCATATCTTATTATATTGGGGAGCTTGCAAAAATGTGCGATTTTAAATTTTATGAATGTTTTCTCATCCTTCGAAGAAAGCTATAGGCATTCTCCGCCTCTGTATTCTTCGCTGTCATTTGGATGCAACGCCTTCTCTTATATTTACGGTTTTTATAAATGCATTTTTTTTTGTTGAGTCTTAAACGATTGTTACGAAAGTCGCACACAACGGGGTAATAAAACTGAGTGTAATACTTAAGAGGACTTGCGCCGTCTCGCAATGAAATGCTGCTTGCCTTGTCTCAAGTGACGGCTGGGGAAGCGCTAAAGCGTGCCAGGAGAATGCAGGGGAGGGAGATGTCGGAGGTGGGGGGAAGGGATGGTGAGTAAGCAGTGTGAATGGGCTTAGAAAATGGCGTCGAGGATCGTCAAGTCAGTGTGGGAACCGGTCAGCTTTGGGAAAACAAACCGCAAACGAAACGGCAAAATTGTGACCCAGCACCTCATTGCATCCGCTAGGTTTAATACCCACACACACTACATGATTATGCAATGCGGCCATTTTGTTGAGCACAAAAACACAAAGTTACTGAATATAATAAACATGAAGGTTATTCAAAATTGGCTATATTTATAGTCAGTGCATGTCGAATTAATAATGATACAATTTTAATATACATTGAATGGGGATTTCTGACACACTTCTTATGGTCTGACTGATATTTGACTGACTGTTAGATTTAAAGTATGGTTTTCAAGGCATCCAAAGCAATAGCCATACATCATGGCATCTGTTTAAAATGAAATTATTATTAGATGTAGATGTACATGGATCAATATACCTACTTACAGTACAATAAAATCTCTTCTTTAGATGTGTACATAATATACATATAAAAATTTATGATTCTATGTTCTTAATATCCTTAGTGTTGGCGTTTTGCCTCTAGTTGCTTGGTTACTGTTGCTTAGTGAAGTTGTTTGACAAAATGCAAGGTACCATATTAACCCTTTGCCCAGTATATTTGTAGTATGTGTGTGTGTGTGTAGTATTTTTAGTTTAATGCTCCTTCAAATTACTGACTTCCTGTGGGCGTATACATAGTATTAAAATCTGGTTATCAAGATCCAAATGATTTGTTTGCTCCATTAAAGGCCAACTGATAAGTAGATAACCCTATATTATGAACACATTAGCTGACAAGCTGCATAAATGGACATGACTGTTATCAATGACTGATTGTACTTATGACAAATTGCTTATAAAACCGGATTGTATTTCATTATAATCCTTAGAATCAACAAATGATCAGATGTTTCTAACGCGCTCCATATTGTTTTCTCTGGTGCTGGCATCATGGAAAATCTTATGTGTAAGAAATACTCTGGGATTCATTTGGCTAAAATGCCAGACAGCTCTGTTATGGAATATTGGCACCATCTTGCCATGAACAGAGCCCAGCAGTAGAGTCCATTTGACCAGTTCCTTAGCCTCTGATCTATATGACTGCATAGCTGTCTCTTTTGACCAAAGTCAGTCTCGCTGCACTTTCTCTACCCAAGAGGCTGTTGTTTGTCATTCGGCTGCCTCAGACTCTTAGTTAGAATTATGGATGGGAAATGCTGATGTAATCTTTTATTTAAATGATTTCATTGGACGGTGGCACTGCCTCCATACCTGTTGGGTTTACAAGAAGAATACAACTACAATCTCCTGCTTACCTTTGGAGATAATAAAATACTGGCTTTTGATAGGACTTTGATGCTTGATGCTGTAGTTCCTGTAGCTGTAATGTTCATTGCTATTGGTATCATTTATTGATGCTTTTCAGTTGTTCTTTACATTTTACATTTTATAGCTGGACCTAATCTGCAGTGACAGCAGTATGAGATTTGGGAATGTCATTTTTATAAAACAGCAGAAACATTTTTTTTCTATCAGACAGGATTTTAATGTAAGTTTTACTTTTTTGTTCTTTTTCTTTCAAAACAGTTTAGTAGTGATGGCACATGGCTTTATTTAACCACCTTGTAGAAAGTTTAAATGTTTTATTTTTCTATTCTCATTTTTGCAATGTAAGTTTATGAACTTAATGACTGCACTTTGAAAGTGAAACCTTAGTTGCCTTTTTCTTCAAATCATATCCCATATAGCTTAAATTTACATTTAAAATGTTTTTGTTTAAAGTTTGACATTTTGAAACTAAATTTAACCTTTAACGTTGAGTTTCACCTCAAAATTTAAATTTTATGTTTATCCGAACTTTAGAAGAATCTGGTCTAGTTTTTGTGATCTGTGAAATATCATTAGCGTTAGGCAAACATTTTTCAACATCTCCTCCTTTGTTCATGCGTCAACCGCCTCTGTGTCCACTTTTCTTCCGCAGGTATGGGAGGGTGGAGAGTGTCAAGGTCCTCCCCAAGCGGGGGTCAGAGGGCGGCGTGGCGGCTTTTGTGGATTTTGTGGACATTAAGAGCGCCCAAAAAGCACATAACTCCATCAACAAAATGGGAGACAGGGATCTGCGCACCGACTATAATGAACCTGGGACCATCCCGAGTGCCGCACGCGGCCTGGACGATAGCCTATCCATAGGCTCTCGCGGTCGGGATGTTTCGGGGTTTGCGAGGGCGGCAGGGGGGCCAGTGTATGGTCCCCCGGCATCTCTCCACAGCAGAGAGGCACGCTATGAGCGCAGACTGGATGGGTAAGTCAACAAAGATTACCTGAGGGAAGTGGAAGCCGAATGGTTGTTAAACTGAAAGCAAGAAGGGGGCTGTGGGACTGATGAATGGGGAGGTGAGGTGAAAGACAAATTGAAGCTAATTTTAAGTGTAAGGAATACCTTGTGAATTCTCTGGGATGAAGGATTAATAGTCATGGGGAAATGTACATGGTGTGTACACATACATGTCTGTATGCGTTTGATGCCTGTATATTTATGTGTACGTTTGCGTTTGTGTGACAGTGGAAAAGGCAACTTTGTGTATTTATTGGTTGTGTACGTTCATATAAGTATTTATGCAGTATATTGTGTTAGGAATTCCCTGCATGAAATTTACTGGATGCTTTGAATGTCACATTTGTGGAAAATCCAGGGCAAGTTGTGGATACAGTAAGTGTCCAGGGATGTTTGGATGCAGGAGGGAGCCCCCAGTGGCCATTTCTGGGATCACCTGATATGGAGTACAGTACAACACTTGGTGGATTAACATACTTCCTTTGTTTTCAAACCAGAACACTCAAAATTCATATTTATATCTATATATGTATATAATTATGAATTGGATAAGCAAAAACAGGTCAGATTTTGCACTTCTCTTAATGATGGCCTGGTTACTTATGATCTTCAGTTCCTTCATGGTCTGGATTTTCATGGATAATATTCCCAGGATATGTATACCTCAGCTGGATTTTCATTGGCCGTTCAAGGATATTCAGGCGTATGTGAGTGGTATTGTGGGTTTGCGGTTTCTCTCTGGAATTATTTGTCTGGTGACAGGGCACAAATATATGATGTGACTTTTACCATTTATTCCTTTATTAAGAAAAAAAGACAGAAAAACAAAGTGAGCAAATGACTCATTTTTCATTTTTAAATCCCTTTTGGTTTATTTATGGTTTATTTCTGTTTAATTGTTTGAGAACAAAATGTGGAATTTAAGAAAGTACTGGGTAAAGAGAACAAGATGGAGAACTAAGTCGGATCATATAAAACAAAAGAACAATCTTTTGGGAAGTGCTTTTTTGTGGTGGGGTTGAAGAAACCGTCACAGAAAAGGAACAAGTCTCTATTTCACCATGGATGGTACCGCTTCCATGCTCTTTTTCCTGTTGGATTACTCAAATTCTTCCTGGACTTACCAGGATATTGAACTATGGATGCAACTATAGAGAACTAAGAAAATCTTTGCTGTCTAAAAGCCCATGGTACATCCAACCTACCTTTCCTGTATAACTGCCACGGAGGACATTTGGCCAATCTGCTGAGATCTGTTAAGGACATATTATCACTCTGGATTTGTGAAATGCAGAGAAAATGGACCTGACAAAACTCAAAAGTTTGAGGTGGGATTATTGTAACAGACTGAGATAGTGTATGACAATGGCTGCCATCAACACTTCTAGCCTGGGGATTGTAGAAACACTTTGAATGGAGCTTACTTTGCTAAATGGAGGAACATGCTGCAGCTTGTTTAATCACTATTGGAGTTTGCAATATTTGGACTGAGGGTAGAAGATGGATGTACTGCTATCATTGGGAAGACGTTACTTAAGAACTGTCAATTGAGATTTAAAAACAAAATTTTTTTTCCCCCGATGAACATTTGTAAATGTGCTTGACGTGGGCTGTCAGCTGCAAAGTGGATGATTTTTTTCACGTTTCTTTATTTCTTAATCCCTTTTATTGCCACATACAGTGATTTATACACGTAAACATGCATCTCCATACATTTTTTTTTGTTGGAACTGTATGTTTTCTTGGAAAGCTATTTTGTCAAATGTTTTCCATTTTTACCCAGTTTCACCAAGAAGCAATGAAAATGGCATATTGACATTTTGTGGATTAGTTAATGTTTCAGCCCCTCCAAGCAGCAAGTGCTCTTTTATATAAACGAGGATTACTGTTGAAAGGCAGCTGTGTTTTTTGCTTTTTTGCTCCATTTTTATGTCCATCTTACTTTTGTATTTTACTTTTTTTGCTCACAAAATTCTGTCTGCCTAGTTTGTATTTGGGATTATAAATCGGGTTACTGCTGTCTGGAAAAGGTTGGTATGTCCTGCCCTGTGTATTTTAGCTCCCCTCATTAACCCTGCTCAGCTCTGACCCTCTATCTCTCCGTTTGTCTGTCTCCCTCACTAACAGTAGTAGCTTGTAGCAGTAAAAGAGGCTATAAGGGTTTTATGCAGCTTCTTACACACTTGCCTTATGCGCTTCCCTCACTGTCCCCAGTCTTGCAGCCTTTGCTATTTCAATGCCTGTCGTTATTCCTCTCTCTCTCTTCCATTCACGGGTAGCTCCAGTTTTCCACAGTGTCCATCTGCACCCTGCTGCAAGGCGGCAGTACATTATTCTCTCTTGGGTTGGAAGCACGTTAGATATGGGATTGTGCAGCTGGAGAAGAGGGGGGGGGCTGAGATTAGCATGAGAGCAGGACAGCAGTCAGATAGCTCCACCGAGCCTCAGGATGCAAACTGTTTCACTTCGGCAAATCTCAGGGCCATTGCTAGCGCCTGGTTCACAGAGATTGCCTCAACATCCTTTTACTTCTCTTTCTGAGGAAGTCACATATGATAGTCAGATGTCAAATCAGTGGCACACTTAATAAAAAAAAGTAATAAAATAATAGTTTAAATATAGCTGGATGATGTCTGGTGCCAGTTAAGCAATGAGTATATGTTAGTATCCGCTAGTCCATCCATATAAGTCCACTGATGTAACTGTAACTAAACACTCATCTACTGACAGTGAAAGAAGCAGTCTGGCAATTTTAATATGTTTTCATTTGGTGTTTAGGGTTGAGATCAGTGTCTCTCAAGTTTGTTAGGCTCTTTGGTGTTTTCTGTACATTTATACTCTATGTTCTGTGATCAATATGTTAAGGCTGTTCTTAGATGTGCATCCACCAGTTTATCCACTCTTCGGCTACCAGCCAAGCATAAATGTTTTATGCTAAACAAAACAATTCTTACAGAATTAGCTAAATTAGATCTGGGCTATATACTACAACTAGGCTACTAACCTAGTTCTGTTCTATTGACATAACTTTACTATAAGATGTATGCTTAATAAATTAAAAATAGTACAGCTGTAAAGGTAAATGAAGACTTAAGCACCACTACCTGGAAAAAAGGTTCTAGTATTTACATGTAAACCATGAGAAATAATTGTACTTATTTTCTTCATATTGGATTAATTAAACTGTATGGTTTGTGGACCAGTCCTCTGCTGCTGCCGCAGAAAAATTCTAGCTAGAGTAATAACTCAAAATGTATTTGATGGATTTTTTTTTCCAAGCTTTGCAGATGCATTGTATGGGTGGAGCACTGGAACGGATGAAATCTTGAGATATATTGTCCCACAATTGAAACACACTGCATAGTGATAGCAAAGAATATGGCAGTTTTCACATCTTAGCGCCGTAACTGAAGAAGTATTTGAAGGATAACTTTGAAACTTTGCCCTAAAAAAAATCACTGTGAAATTGAAGCAGTGCCACCTAGTGGCAGCAAACAGAAGAGTGACTGCAGATGACATTTGGCCTTGTGAATGTGATCAGTCAAACGATATTTGATGGATCTTATTAATATGTGTATTTTGAGACCAATTCCCTCAAAAATGAAGCAACAGTGCTAAGTGGCAACTAGGGCAAAGGCAGGTAAGGGAACCTGTAGAAAACACTTGATGCTGTCAACACTAGAAATAAACAGGGGTGCTGGAAATAGGGTCAAGTCCCCAGCAATATTGGCAGATCCCACCCTTTCTTCCCAAAAAATGAACATGAGGAGGTACCTCTTTAGGGCTGAATGATATTGAATTTTAATTGTTTTGCGATACCCATTCATATTTGAGCCTTGTGCTATTTAATGCGTTTCTGTCAGATACAGATGAAAGAGTTAAGAGGAATTAGGAGCATGTTCATTAAAGAGTGCATTCCTTAACTTTCATTATGAATCCAAAGGTTACTGAAGCCAATTCACTGCCCATACAACGAAGATTGTAGTCCTATAAAAGATAAAATTATTTTTATCATATTGATCAGTTATTTTTTATTAATTATCTTGACTATAAAAGTATTTAATCGATGCTTTTCAAACTTCCCATGAACATTGTGTAGGTCAGTGGTTCTCAAACTGATTTTGTGAAGTTTATAAAAAGGATATATATACATTTTTTTTTTCATTTTTCATTGCCACTCCCTCCCTCCTACCCACTGAAATTTATCAGTAACAATCTGTGAGCTGGTTTGTGAAATTTATTGCAGGGGACCCCCCTCGTCAGCCCCCTGTCTAATTATGTACAGCCACAGATTCAGATCTGGTGAATCTGATTACTTTGAGGAAAGTTGGGATTTTAATAAAAATTTCTGGAGAGGTGGGGAACGCATGTAAGGGGGATAGGGATCGCAGTGGTTGGGGGATGTGGGAGGAGTAGGGAGTTGGGATTGGATCAGGGGAGGGTGTTGGGTCACATCTGGGGAATACATTGTTGCTGTTCCAGTGGCATCCAGTAATGTCTTTTATATTCACTGAAAAAATCCTCCAACAGTGAAACACTCTTTGACTTCGACAGGGTTCAACAGTAAACTGGAAGTAAACTGGCAAAAGTGGGGGTCATGTGTGGTCAGTGGACTGGGGCACTGTGCCTGTGATCAGGTGGTCAATGGCTCAGATCCCTGCATTGGCAGACTGGGTTTATGGTTGGTCTCCTGAGCAAGGCCCTTAAACGCCAGTAGCTCCAGGGTCTGGTTGACCCTGCTTTCTCAAAAATTGTATGTCCCTAAAAGTATCCACCTTCACAAAAATGTGAAGGTAGTCCCTGGCCGAATGGTTCCTGCTATTAGCCAAGCTGTTATGAGGGTGTGTTAACTGAAGGATAGTAGTGGAGAAACAAACGTCTTGTATTGTGTCATTTTGTGATTGCACAAGAGGAAAATGCAGTTTCTTTGAGTCTTAAGGCTGACTACCTCTTGTTTAGAGCTTCTGAAGGGAAAATATAAGGTGCTTTCACACTGCTAGAATTTTTTTCTGGAACCTGAATCTTTTTCTGGAACCAGGGACTTTTGTTGTGTTCATACCACAGGACCTCGGGCCGATTGTAGTTCCTCAGAGGCAGTTCCAGAACCCTTTTTAGTACCAACTCCAGATTAGGTACAGTGATAGATTGCTGATTACCACGAACTTGGAAGTTATGCAGAAGGGCAGAAAGAGCAAAAAGTTTGTCAGATGGCATTATTTTTGTACCTTAGGTAGATTGAATGCATCACTTAATAATTTTTTTGTTTGTGTTTCCATAAAATTTGATCAATAAGCAAAATGCTTTTGTCTGATATCGCTGGTGCCGGCAGTGAAACTTGCCAGCGCTTATTAGCGGGATCGCATTACAACGTTTTTTTTTATTTTGTGGAAAATGAAACATCAATCTGCTGGCTAGATTAAATAAGAATCATGAACATGACCTGGGAGATATAAGTAAAATATAAACAAAGGGTTGTGTCCCATTTTGATTGCAATCGGTTCCCCCAATAACTAACAAAACGACTTATTTATCCTCCGTTGTTTTGTGTGGCCGTGTAGTTTTGCATGAAATTGTGTGAAGTTTAACCTATGAGCTTTTTGCCTCTCTCATGCTTATTTAGCATAAAGTTCCTGTTGTATCATGTGAAAGCTACACACAAATGTGGCCAGGAGCTACAAAAGTTCCAAGTCGAGACAGCCCAGGAACTAGTAAACTGGGATCAGGTTCTGGAACTTTGGTGTGCAAGTGAATTTAACTGGTATCAGATACGTTTTTTGGATAGTGTTAGAATTCTTCTCTTTCCATCCCATGTTGCATTTCCAATATATTTTGCTAAATATCTAAAAGGTGGACACCCATATAAATGTTTCTAAACATCTGTCTATTATTTTACTGTATCTACAGCTAATACAAAATGGTACATTTAGTTTTTTTTTCCAACAGTCCCCACCTCATACCTTTTGTATGGTGTAGGTCTCGAGGCATATGCTGTAGTGTAGTTTTTAAGAATATAATAGGTAAACAGTATCAGCAAGTTAAATGTGCAGTTATACCGCTGTCCTGATGATCATAAACTCTGTCAATATTACACTCAAAATTCAGTACAACATTATGCTTCTTGTAAGTGAAAGTGCTGTATGTGCTCTGTAAAAATATAAAAAAAAACTTTGTTGAGTGTTAGGCTATAAATTACATAATGTCCTTTTAAACATTGTTGCCTTTCGGCCGTTTAATTTTTTGATTTAGTAGCTTGCTTTGCTGAACAATCTTTAAAGAGTAATGATAAGCACGTGTACCTAATTCACTAGATTCCCAACAGGCTTTTCCTTTGTGTTTCTGCCGGGGGTGTGTTAGGTGTTGATGAAAGAAGGAAGTGTCATTTAGGCTTCATTGGCTTAGCATGGGGAAGATGTGACGGCACAGTAGTTAGTGCTGTTACCTCACACCTCAACCGCCAGTCTCCACCATGCCTCCATGTGTGTGGAGTGTCCTTTGGGTGCTCCAGTTCCCCCCATGCTCCAAAAACTTGCTAAGGTTAATTTGAGTAACATATTGTAAATGATGTGTGCGCTCTACAGTGTGTTGGTACCCCATCATAGGTTCTTCCCTGCTTTATGCCGATGGGCTCTTGACCCTGAATAGGACAGATGGCTGTAGAGAATGGACTGATGGCTGGTTCTTAAACAGGGATATCGATGTTAGACCCTTTAAACCATTTTCAAAACCATTTTAAGGCCAATCTAAGTTCAAATTCGAATTTCTGTTTTAGGGCTCAATGAGAGTTTCTCATTTGAAATGAATATGTTCAAAAAAGTAGAAAATTCTAGTAATGCATTGCTAGTCAAAAGGTTTCGAACAACCTATACGTTATCATTTTTGGTTAAATGTCAAGCAATGCACTCATTGTAAATATCCTGTTACAATTATTTGATGATGAAGGAAGAGGAGGGAATGTAGACAGTGATGACATTGTCATCACACTGGACCCCTTAGGGATGATTTGAGATTAAATGAATAAAAAGGTCAAGGTTACACAGGCAGCTAGTACACTCATTTTTGGACACTTCTCTAGCAGCTCTGGTGTGAATATATAAACAAATACCTGGAGTTGATAACTAATATGAGGCAGACAGGTTTGTTTAGCTGTAATCACTGTAACTTTTATCTATGATTTATCATATTTTTATTACTTCAGTAGTGTTTAGGGCTGCACAATACTGGAAAAATTTCAAATATCGCAATGTGATTTTTTTTGCAATAAATATTGTGATATTTCTTAAAAAAAATGAGTTGGAAATTTAACCTTAATAAAAACAGGCAATTAAAACTTGTTATGATCTACCAGTAGAGTCTGTCATATAAGTTGGTGATGTTGCTGTGAGTTGTGTTGACAAGGCCGTGCCAACAAATCACATGGTTTTGCTGAATTTCTTCTCTATAGAATCTAAAATATTTCCATACAGTGGAAGACAGATGTCTTTTGGTGACCAGTTTTTGACTCTTTTCTCCTCCTCACTCATTTCTGTTAAATTTCTCACAAATGTGCCATACGGTCTATGAGTGGTTCCAACAGCAAGGAGGAGAATGATTATAATTGTCTTGAGCGCATGCATAGCTCATGCAAAGCAGTGGGGGTAAACATTACACTGACTTATAAATAAATACTAGATCACCTTGAAAAGGAACAATCATTAAAATTGTAAAACCTGCTAAGTTTTGTCCTATGAAGGGGAAAAATAACCTATTTATCTCCAATCAGCAAATCTTTTAATTTCTGAGATAAATACTGGAATAACACTGCTTTTGAAAATACCGCCAAAATACTGTATACCGCCATATAATGCTTGGACAGTATGACGGTATGTAGAATTAAATAGTAATCTCAATTCAGTTTACCATTGCAGTCCTTGCGACAATTCCATATGCACGTACTGCATACCTCGTAGTGTGTTGTCATTTATTTAACATTTTTCATTAATTAATTGCCATTCTTTAATGGCAATGGTTGGTTGGTTCCTTCCTTATATTATATTCTATTATTAATCAATGAATCATCAGATTAATCAGTAGATTATGTAATTATTGATATAGCGACAGCTCTAGAAGTGTATTGTAATTACAATCAGATTAATCTGTAGATTATCTGGTGGTGCAGTGATTAGCACGTTTGCCTCACACCTCTGGGACCAAGAGTCTTCCTCTTGGCTCCATGTGTGTGGAGTTTACATGTTCTCCCCATTTCGGCGCGGGCTTTCTGCTGGGTACTCAGGTCCCTCCTCCCCCACGGCCCAAAAATACGTCATAGGTGTGCATGTGTGTATGAATGCTGTGTGACTGTGCCCTGTGATGGGTTGGCGCCCCATCCTGGGTT
Source organism: Mormyrus lacerda (assembly GCA_015163995.2). Taxonomy (NCBI): domain Eukaryota; kingdom Metazoa; phylum Chordata; class Actinopteri; order Osteoglossiformes; family Mormyridae; genus Mormyrus; species Mormyrus lacerda. The sequence goes on from JAABNX020000044.1 coordinate 4,129,254, forward strand.
ATTCCCTGCTTTGTAATCGTAGCCTCCAGGGTAGGCGCCAGCCCCCCCCCCCGTGACCCTGAATAGGACAAGCAGTTGCAGGAAATGGATGGATGGATGGACATTGTAAATTCAGCCTGCATTAGCGCTAAACTGCAACTCGGTGGAACTTGTGCATCTGTTCAGTGTGTAAGTTTACATAAGCAAACATATAGTTTGAAATGCTTAGGACAAACCGGCAAGAGGGAGTCAATAATTCTGCATGTCCTAAAACAGTATGTTATTTATTAATTGTTTTTTTTATCACAGTGTATGTAAGTAAAATGTGGCTTCTTCAAGGGAGACTGTAAGGCAGATACATCCTGCTCAACACTAAATTTGTTTGCATTTCTGTAACTGGAGATTTATTTTGCATCTGTATCGTTTTCTTATATTACTTTTTAGCTTGTATCACTGGAATAATGTCCAGTAACATTTACCGAAATATAAAGTATCTGTTGCTGGGCACTTCTACAGATATTGCTGCATTAGTTGACGTTTTGCTGTGCTTGTTCAGACTACTATGGCACAACACACTTTTGAACAATAAAACCAAAGTTACATTCATTAGAGCAGTAAATGGCCTTCCTTGTCTTATTTTGTATATTGTCCTTTACCCTAATGCATGTGAATTGATGGTGTTATAATCTGTATTATATGTGTTGTATAAAATGTAATAGATCATATGCAGGCATGTATGTTTTATCAGTCTAGCGTTATGCCACTTTAGTAGGTGGGATTTGGTTTCTAGCTAAACTGGCAGTAATGGGATTGTTCCCCTCTCCTCCTTCCGTCTCCTGAACCCCCCCCCCACCCCATCCCCCTTGTCTCCCAGGACCTCTGACAGTCGGGATCGTGCCTATGATCACAGTGCCTATGGACACCACGAACGAGGTGGCGGTGGCGGCGGCGGCGGCGGTTTCGAGCGACCGCGACACTACGATACAGACTATTACCGTGACCCGCGGGAGCGCGCGCTGGCTGGCGCTGCCTCCAGCTCTGGCTCAGGTGGTGGTGGAGGCGGGGTCTCCAGTGGGGTTGGCCCAGGGGCTGGAGGAACGGGAGCCAGCGGCGGCAATGCTGGCGTAGGTGGGAGCGGCGCCGGCGGAGGAGTAAGCGCGTCTGCCTCCGTGCCGGTGGGTTATTACGGCTCGCGCGGCCGCAGTCCCGGCCGCTTCGAGACCCCCGAGCCGCGCTACGAGGCTCGGCCTCGTGAGCCCTTTACTCTGGCCAGTGTGGTTCACCGTGACCTGTATCGTGAAGAAAGAGGGCGCCGTGGAGACCGCGTGTACCAGCACAGCCGCAGCCGCTCCCCGCACTCCTCGCAGTCGCTGAACCCCTCCCCACAGCGGCTGGCCAGCCAGGCGGCGCGGCCCCCCCGCTCCCCCAGCGGGTCCGCCTCCGGGAGCCGGTCGTCCAGCTCGGACTCCGTCAGCAGCACCAGCAGCAGCAGCAGCGGCAGGTATGTGACACGCCTGACAGGCGCTTGAGTGCTGAGGATGCTGGGATACTGTTATCTGTCAGATATCATTTCACATCCCCCCACATCTAGCTGCCATGCCATTCATTGTTCTGATGAGTCTGACTTCTTTTTTGTCACATGAATAATTGTCAAAAATGATTAAATGTCCGAGAATGTTGATAAACACACGGACTCTAAATTTAGAATTAAATATGATTTTTGACATTAAGTCGAATGGTTGTGACCCTGTAATATTTAATCTAGTGAGTGATTATTAAAATGCTTTCATTAGTTTATAGAAAAAAAAGCAGCAGTGCGGAATATAGTGCATAGTGTGTTATAAAGGGCGGATATGAAGAATCAGTCACATTTTTCTCCATTACTCTGATGAATATTAACGCCTCTCAGGTCATCAAGCCTGGGCCCATTTATCATGAAGCGTGTGTTTCTGTGAGCCCAGGACCTGACTTGTCAGTTAGCTTATTGCTGCTGGGATGTGCTCCAATACAGTTTGCCTTACATGTGGCAGTGATTACTACTGGATGTGCCCCCCATAGCTCTCAGTGTTCCATGTTGTATTTAGCCAGAGGTTGATTGCATTAGGGCCGCTCGGCTCAAGACAAGAAAATGAGATTGAAGCATAGTCACAGATCATTGGTGTGTGATATTCTTAAGAAATATTTTTGATGGAACTTTAAATATGAAAGATTATCTGTCAACTTAAGCTTTTTTTTTTTTTTTTTACAATATTTCAGGGTGTTTTGAGTTTCTTACAAGAACCTAGTGGGTATTTGGCTGGACAGGACAGTGCAGTGCAGTGAAGTGTTCCAGTAGAGCGTATGTGCATACATGCGCGTTTATGCATCAAGTTCAGCAAAACAATAGTTTCTGATGCTGCAGACGGACCCTGCTGTGAAGGGATTTGCAATTTGATTTTCATAGCATTTCTGCAGAAGAACTGGCTTTTGTTGTATGACTGTATGTTAATTGATGTTTGGTTTACTAGATAATCTATTCATTCCATCGACTGCAATATTTGAACAAGGATAACTACACAGATTCTAAGTCTGGATGAAAAGCAGATGATTGTTGCAATATTTGTAATTAGGACAGTGTGGTACTGGCTGGTTTTATGGACCAGGTTTTTGGTGTAGTTTGCATTCATCCACAGCAGAAAGTCTCCTGTAGTCATGGTATAAACTAGCATCGAGGGATAGGACTGCTAATATGCAAACTACATTTGCTTACTGATGTTGTTTGCATAGTGGGCTATTTGCTGAACTGACAAGGGAAGACACCATGAATGCAACAGCATTTTTTTTTATTGCAGTTCTGTGTTTTGAGAATACCTTTACTGTTATTCACCATTTGGTCAGTTATTTGATCTAAGGTTTAAAAATCTAATTTTAATTTAAGATTACGGGATGGTGTTTGTTAAATTTTAGTTTATGTGTGGTAACTTTTTTAAAAAAAAAAAAAACTAGAACATTCTTTTTGCGGCAAAAAATTATCTGGGCTGTTATTGATCAGTGGGGTAATGTGTCACAGCACACAGTCCATCAAGCCTTATGAACATGTTGACTATGAATATACTGAATATACTGAATGTTAGTTTCTTGTCTAACATATTCCAGGCCTTTACACATGGTGTTTTTATGAGATATTCAACATTATTTGCTTCACAGGGGGCTGGTCATAGAGGCGGCGTAGTAGTGCAGTGGTTAGCACTGTCGCCTGACACTTCTGGGACGTGGGATTGAGTGTCTGCCAGGGTTCCGTGTGTGTAGAGTTTGCATGTTCTCCCCCTGTCGCTGTGGGGTTTCTTCCAGGTACTCCAGTCCCCCCCCCCCCCCAGCAGTCTGAAAACATTCTGAGACCAATTGAAGTGTGTGTGTGTGTGTTTGGGTGGGTTTGCATAGATCATATTTGAGGACCAAATTGTCCCCAAAGTGTACTAAAACCTGAAACTTCCCTACTTTTGGGGACATCTTTTGAGGTCCCCATTTGGATAACCTCAGTTTTATAAATATCCTGAAATGCAATGAAAAAAGTAAAAATGCCAAAAGTATCTTGTATTTGGGCTGGTTACTAAGGTTAGGGATGGGTAGGGGTTAAGGGTGTCGTGATTGGGATTAGGGTTTTTCCCGTACAAATGAATGGACGGCCCCCATTTAGAAAGGAAGACCAAATTGTGTGTGTGTTTGTGTATGTGTGCATGTGTGGAAGAGAATGGTGTGTGAGTGTGCCCTGCTTATGGGGTGGCATCCCAGCCTGGGTTGTTCCCTGTCTTGCACCCACAGACTCTGGGACAGACTCCGGACCACCTGCGACCCTGAACAGGATAAGCAGTCTCAGAAAATGGAAATGGATGGGGGCGGTGTCATATCAGTTTGGTCCATCGGTGTGTATGAGTTAAAATGATAGGTTTTCTAAAACCTGAGCTTTCCAGACATTTAACAGAGATCTAATTGGCTTCTAGAGCCTTGACTCAAGAACAGTGAATATCAGAGCACATATTCATTTTTCTGTTTAAGTGAACCAATGAAGCTACGTTTTCAGTTTTTTCTATAACATTGTGACTGAGTCGTAAATAATTACAAATGCATGTTACACACTCAAAGAAAAACCAGGAGCCTTGGAGCTCCATTCAGGGATGCTCTGCAATATTTTGGGGCTGAATAGCTAAAAGCCTCGTTATTTTTGACAACCCCCCACTCCTGGACAGCTCCTTTCTTCAGCTCAGGTACATAATGTTATATCTGCCTTTGCAGTTAATCAGTATTTTGAACAATGTCCATGGTGTATTTTCTGTCTTTTATTTATCTAAAAAAGCAAGAATTAAATATGAATGAGAAAGCGCAATATATATTTTTTCCCTACGGTTGTTTTAAAAAGCTGCCGTTCATCACTTAAAATCTGACTAACCTGTTTAAGAAAAACGTTTAAGTCTTTTCACGTACCAGCAATTACCATTATGTCTGTGAATTTGTGGTTAAGAACCATAAATCTATGTAGATAGTGTCATGGTGTAGTCCTCTACAATTCTGTAAGGTGTTCAGCCAACATTACTTAGCATTTTCTATTCAGAATTGCATTTTTGTTCTTTAAATTTGAGGTTCAGTAGTTAATATTGTCCTGTGGACAAACGACACCATACTGTAATTGACTGTATGCGCTATATTTCTCTTGAAGTAATGTTGAGCAAAATGATAGGATATGAATTAATAGCAATATTATTGAAAATTTTAAAAACATATTTATTGTCCAAATATATATACATATATATATGCTTCATGTGTTGTACCAGGAAACTTTGTGAGCTTCTCCTCTCGCTGCTGTACAGACGTTCTGAAATGGGTTTGTTCATGCGGCTTGGTGCCATTTCTCCTGTTCTGACATATTGGATGAAAGTGCTCTAGGGAGTTTTCAGAGACGCCTCATGTATTTTTCTCATTGCCCACCCCCTCTGTGTGTGTGAGTGGGTGGGTATGTGTCCCCCCCCCCCCTCCGTGTGATCCAGTTTGAACTGGAAATTTCTGGCCACCACTGGCTTCTTGCCCACTCCCACAGCCCAGACACTGCAGGCAGTCCGTCCTATTCCACAGGCTGCGCTGGGGTGCGGTAGTGTTTTGGGGGGGGGGGGGGGAAACCGGGGGTAGGTGAGAAGTCTGCTTAGGAGGCATAAAGAGCTTACTGTATCGGTGGGGTGAAAAGAAGGAAACCCAGGGCAATCGCTGCACCGTACGTGGCAGGACCACAACACTACTGTGCCTATAAGAAAATAGCCACAATCTGATGTTTCTGAGATTCATCACGAGAACGATGGCAAAACAAAGACGAAGGATGGTGCAGGCTAAAGATGGAGGAGAGGGGTAGAGCAGAAGATAGGTATGGGAGCGGTACCCTGGAAGTGTGGGTTGGAGAGGGACGGACAGATTTTACCTGGAGATTGATGCAAGAGGGAGCGAAGGAGCATGGAAAAATTGTACGAGCGACCAGAGGGAGCGAATATTGTGGGTGCAGAGAGCAGAAGGGGGCCTGTGGTGAGCTTTTGTTCCAGCTGGAGCCCATGTACGGTGGAAGCAAAAGGGGAATTCACAGCTACTGTGCTAACAAACTTGTCATACAGCAGTGGGCTTTGTAGCGTCTTTGGGAATGAGAGGTCTTCTACTACCACTGAGTAAAATAACAGGATGACAGTCCTTCTGAGGTACACATCACCAAAGCGGTAATTGAAAAATTTAGGAGTTAAATTTCTAGTGGTTACACTAGTATCTCCCTGCACAGTTCTGTTGAGCCTAGTGTTAAAGTTTTTCAAGGACATTATATTGTTTTTGTGGTATTAGGTATCCATTGTTTACTTATTAGAAAGCCAATGTTAATGTAACCATGTAACACAAGTGTTTTAGGAACAACAGTTGATTTCCATGAGATCTGTTGCCTTTGCCAGGATCGTGTGCGTCGGCGTCATGCCTGTGATTGAATATTGTTATCCTTCCACCAGTATAGCTCAATATGAAATTGCTTTCCATTTCACTGCACATAAAAAAACAATGTGAGGGTGCCACTCAAAGGCTAAACATGGAATTACAGGCAAGATATTTTTGCTGCTGAAATACTGCTCTTGAAGGATATTCTTTGGTCTTGCCTATGAAAAAATAGCATGCGCATCTGCATTCACAAGTGTGCATCGACACATTCATAGGTGTATGAGTTTGTACTAGGATGTGACCAGGGGTGAAAGTAGTTTTCATTTCTTGCCGGTACTACAATCTTTTAATCACTTTATCGTTTTATATCTCT
>JAABNX020000044.1:4135636-4156597 GCA_015163995.2 Mormyrus lacerda
AGTTTGTCTGACAGAAAACACCTGTGCAGCGCTCTGTGATGTCGGAATAAACACAAATCACCACAAAAGAGGAACACGTTTTTATCGAGGGGATTCTTCACGCCAAACGCCCTGCCAAAATCCGACAGAGCGCAAAAAGACCTGTGTGCAGCAGATGCGTGCAAGTGCACTAAGGACTAATAGCTATTTCGAGTAGCCTAAACGCTAATTGCATTTTGTGGGTAGATGTGTTTTCAACTTAAACAGCGGACGTTACTCATTGTAAATGTGTTTTTTTAGACCGAATAGACCCTCTACTCTTACCAGTACTACCTACCAGCTGTAAATCTTATAACGGTACGTCGTACCGGAGCGTACCGGCTTACTTTCACCCCTGGATGTGACCCATATGAAAATTTTAAAGATTTTAAAGACCTAAAAATTCCTATCTTTTAATATCAACCAGTATAATGTTATAGACAAAATTAAGCAGACATCAGTTGTTGTAGTGAAGCAGTGCTTTACTGACTGATATGATTATATCAACTCTAATAAACAACCTCACAATAATATATACAAAAGGGATGTTGAAATACAAATAGAAAAACAATACAACTCATATGTAACCACAAACTTTAAAACATAAACATCACTGCTCATGATGATAAACTCTTAAAAAGAGCAGTTTATGAGTATATATAGTCCGTTCCGCTTAACAATTACACCTCACAGATTAATTGTGTTAAAGAAATATTTTTCTCCTTTTTGAAGTATGTGTAGTATCTTTGTGTATAATGTAATATTTTAAATCCCAGTTGACCTATGACTTGTTGTATGCTTTTGGGCTCTGAGTCTGCCTAACTCTCTCTGGATTTTGATAGCTTTGCTATTGTATATTCAGGGTTTGCTGTTTGTTGGTTGCATTAAATCCCCATCCATACAGTATAATGCCCTTTCTTTTCATTCTTTGGTGCCTGCTTTGGCTTTTCCCTCCCCCTTTTCTGTTTTATTCTGTTTAGCAGTTGTAGCGTAGATATAGATTTTGGTTTGGTTATCTGGTGAAATCCACATCTGACTGTGGCTGTCTGCCATTCATGTTGTTTTTATCTAACTGCTGTAAATAAAACTGTGGTAAAATGCATTACCCTTGGTCTTAACCAGATAGATCTACACTTGCATTCTCTCAAAACTCAACCCTAGACTGAATTTACTAATAATCCCAGGTTAAACCTACATTATAAAACAGGCAGCATGGCTTTTCAGAATTTTCTCCAGCGAGAGAGTTCCTTTTCTCATCGGAAATGGTTAAAGAGACATTATTGGTGTTTTATTGACCAGCGAATACATGTATACTGCACTTCTGAAGCAGTGACACAGGTATCTCACTGGGATTGGAGTTTGAATCCTGCTGTGCCCTGGCACCTCTTCCTGGGTGCTTCCCTGACTCCAGTCTTCCACCTCCCTGTGAATCTGTACTGCATAAGCTGATGGAAGGCAGATGAGTAGATGGACCTGCATATGTTGGTGCGTAGGTCTGATGACGTATGTCCTGTACTGCTCCCTCTAAGTGGTCTTTACTCCTCTTTGACAGCAGCGATTCCAGCAGCAGCTCCAGTGATGAGTCTCCGGCACGATCTGTGCAATCGGCTGCAGTGCCTGCCCCCTCTGCTCCGCCCCCATCAGCCCTCGAAAAGGATGAGCCACGCAAAAGTTTTGGCATAAAGGTCCAGAACCTTCCTGTGCGCTCCACAGGTGAGTTCATGCCCTCCTGTGCTGGGCTATATGTTTTTTTTTTTTTGCAGACATTACATTGATTTGTGCCTTTTCCACTTCATGGTACTTTGGCACAATATAAATTAGCTAATTATGAATTAGTTGGAGTTAGACTGTACTAACTCTGTGCCAGAGTGGTTCCAGGATTGGTAAGGGTAGTTTTCAAGTGCATGTTACATATGATATAATATAATGTTCAGAGACCTGAGAACGCTCAAACTTGAAGCAACTGGATATCCTCTCCATGTGTAACACTTCTGCTGGACGCTACGTGTTGTACCCATAGCATGGAAGGCCATGGTAAGTGGTTTTGATCATTACAGAGATCTCATGAAACAGACCATCAATTGACCACCTCTGACCACCAGACACCAGCCTGAAGGACGGCTTGTTCCATGAGTTTAAGAAGTATGGGAAGGTGACATCAGTGCAGATCCATGGAGCTTCAGAGGAGCGCTATGGACTAGTCTTCTTCCGACAGCAGGAGGACCAGGAGAAGGCCCTGTGTGCTTCTAAAGGAAAGCTTTTCTTTGGCATGCAAATCGACGTCACTGCCTGGAATGGCCCAGGTAAGTCCTACCTCCAAAAACATTGAATCTTTTGGTTTCTACTGTTTTTTTTATTGTTATTATGGTTTGCAGTATTTTCTTTTGTCTGTTGGCTGATGTTTGCATGTTTTCTCTCCTTTATTATCACACCTCCCAGAGACTGAGAGTGAGAATGAGTTCCGGCCACTGGATGAGCGCATTGATGAATTTCATCCCAAAGCTACACGGACACTGTTTATAGGCAACCTGGAGAAGACAACTAGCTACCATGACCTCCTCAACATTTTCCAGCGATTTGGGGAGATTGTGGTACGTGCGCATTGAGAAACTGAAAAAAAATGATTGACTCCCACTGAGAGAATTTCAGTATTTCAGAATTTCATTAACATTTTAGTGTTCATATTTAGATCTTCCCAGAAAATTTATGGAGCTGGTTGTCAGTTCTCTGACATGCAATCCATACTGTTTACTTTCTAGTTGGTGTACAGGTTTCTTATCACATGCTAGCTGGTATAAGCTTCTAGTCTGTGTCGAGCAACCTCTTGCATGTACCTGCATGTAAGCTCATGCATTGTACTCATATTGGAAACAGTGTGGTTTGTCATTGAAAGTTTCTCTTTCCCCCACATCTAGGACATCGATATTAAAAAAGTGAATGGCGCCCCCCAGTATGCCTTTTTGCAGTACTGTGACATTGCAAGTGTTTGCAAGGCCATCAAAAAGATGGATGGGGAGTACCTGGGAAACAACAGGCTGAAGGTGTGTCACTAGTTTATCGTTTGTCATGTAGCATAGTTGTTTTTCTGCTCTCATTTGTGCCTGCTTTGATTACTTTAAGCAAACACCATGTATCTTTCTTCCTACCTTCTAAAAGCAGGGTTCCCTCACATATGACATTGTTAATGGCTTTTGTAGTATTGCTGGAAATGCTAACATTGCCTCCTGCTTGTGTAGCTGGGCTTTGGGAAGAGCATGCCCACAACATGCGTGTGGCTAGATGGCCTATCTTCTAATATCACAGAACAGTACCTCACACGCCACTTCTGTCGATACGGACATGTAGTCAAGGTAATCAAAACACTCCTTTGCTTGGTGCATCTCCATTGAAGTGGAGAAATAAAATATCCATAGCACCTTTTTGTACTTGTTTCTTGGCTCACCTGTTTGATTGTGTTTGTGCTTCCTCCAGGTTGTGTTTGACAGACTGAAAGGAATGGCCTTGATTCTGTATAATAATATCGAGTATGCGCAGGCTGCTGTCAAGGAAACCAAAGGCTGGAAAATCGGGGGAAACAAAATTAAGGTAAGAAAATTATTTATTTTGTAAAACCATGTATCTGCAGTGGCATGGTGGCTCAGTGGGTCGCTCTGATGCCTCTCACCTCCAGGGTCGTGTGGAGTTTGCATGTTCTCATAAAATGTGGGTTTCCGCTAAAAACGTGCCAACGTGCTAAGCGGGCTAACTGGTGTTTCTGAATGGGTATATGTGTGTGTGTGTGTGTGTGTGTCTATGTGCCCTGCAGTGAATGGCGATGGAGCTCAGCCTTGTGCCCTGAGCTTCCTGTGTATTCTCTATTCCCCTCTAAACTGTGTCCAGGATAAATGGTTGGAAGATGGATGGTTGGGAAAATATATATCTGACTGGACTAATTCACTTCTTAAGTTTTGAGAAACATGTTGGTAGTTGCAATGGTGGGCTAAATTTAATAGAAAAAGACAGAAAATATATTTAATTTGGTATTTATGTTGTTAATTGTTTTTAAACTGCCTTGTTAAAAGATTTTGAAATATGTAATGATACCACTGTTGTCTTGTCTCCAGGTGGATTTTGCCAATCAAGAGAGCCAGATGGCTTTTTATCGCTCAATGCAGGCGTCTGGGCAGGATATCCGAGACTTCTATGAAATCTTATCAGAACGAAGGTATGTAGCTTATGTGATGTGCAGTATTGCTGGAAAACAGTGAATTGGATGTGATATTTTTTCATTCTTATGCATGCAATGAATCTCATGATAACGTTAAAATGGTGACAAAAAATGAACTGTCATTTTTGTGTGTTTTTGATAGTACTAGTGTTCTTTGACCCACCTCTCCATGTTCTGTTCATTGTTTGTGAAAGGTTGTGATGCATGAATGTATTCAAAGCTATTAAGTTGGAAAACAGCTGCTCCATTATTGAACATGTTCTGAAATAGTCTTTTGCCAGCGTTTAGTTTAAATACTAGAACTCGTGGCCATAGGTGGAAATTAGTGGGAGAACATTTTAAACTGAATTTGAGAAAACACTTCTTTACACAGCATGTAGTTAGCGTTTGGAAAACTCTTCCTGTTCATGTAGTGCAAGCTAAAATTTTAAATCAAAGCTCGTTAAGATTTTATCAACTTTGAGCTATTAGTTAAGTTCTCCCCAAACGAGCTTGATGGACCGAATGGCCTCCTCTCGTTTGTAAATTTCTTATGTTCTTATGTTCTTATTTGGTCTGTTTCTTTACAGAGATGAGCGTAGACCACCATACCATGAATTTTCAGCAGAGCGGGCATACTATGAAAATGTACGTGCTCCAGGCACCTACACTGAAGACCCACGCCGCAAATACCCTGCCAGGAGTCGAGAGTTCTACACAGAATGGGACCCATACCAGGGGGACTATTATGACCCACGTTACTATGATGACCCTCGGGAGTACAGGGATTACCGTGACCCCTATGAGCAGGACATTCGGAAATACAGTTACCTACAACGGGAGAGAGAGCGTGAGAGGGAACGTTTTGAAACAGACCGTGAGCGTGACCATAGCCGACGGACTATTGAACGCAGCCAGAGCCCTTCACATCCCCGCCGTGCCGCTAGCCCTGCCGCTTCTCCGTCCCCATCCGAGCGTCTGCCCAGTGACTCTGAGCGCCGCATCTATAGCCGCTCCTCTGAGCGAAGCGGAAGCTGCAGCTCACTGTCACCTCCGCGCTACGAGAAACCCGATAAAGCACGACCTGACTGGTACAGCAAGAATGAGAAGCTGGAGAAAGAACGGCAGGTATTTGAGTTAGAACGTGCCACTGGGGGCGAGAAAGATAAACGGGCTGTGCGTAAGGAAAAAGCAGAGAAAGGTGAGAAGGGTGAGAAGCAGAAGTTAAGGAAGCTCAAGGTGCCGTCCCCCAGTCTCCCCTCATCTGAGACAGACCCAGAACCAGATCAAGAGACCAGTCCAGAGGCAGGTCCTCGATGCAAAGGTGGTAAGGTAACTGTCAAAGAGAAGGACACTGCTGGAAAAGGGCGCCTTGATCTTCCACCTTGTGTGGTGCAGCTCACACGGGTCAAGGAAAAGGAAGGAAAGCTGTTGGAGCAGGCTGCGGGGGAAAAGCAACGTCTGAAGGGTGAGAATGACAGTGTGCGCTCTCCTCCTCTCCTTCCATCTTCCATTGACCAAAAAGGACTAACTTCACGCCAGGATATTCAGAAGGGTGAACTTCCCAAGCAGTGCAAAGTCTCCAAGGAAAAGAGTTTGGCAAGCCAGGTAGAAGTGGTAGACAGGGAAGGCAAGGTAAAACCTAAAAAGCACATGAAATCTGAACCAGGGTTTGATGGCAGTAACTCATCTATAGAGGTAGACAGACTAGCTGCTCGAAAGAGACGTTTTGGAGATTCTGCTGGAAAAATAGAGAGATTGAAAAGGGGGATCCAGGAGGAAGAAGAGGGCAGACTGGGACTGAAGAAATCATGTGACAGTATTATGGCAAAAGAAATGGAAGCTGATAGGAAAATCCTTCGAAAGGAAGCACATAAGAGGGAGCATCGCAAAGGTAAATCAGAACGGCTGGTTACTGTCTGTAGCCCAAAAGAAGAGCTGGACATGGAAGGAATGCCTGTAGGCTTGGGGCTTAGCCTTGACCTGCAGGCACGACTGGGGGAACCAGCAGAGGAGAGCACTGATCTGGTTGATTTTCCAGGAAGAAAGACAGGGATTATCCTAACGAATCAAAGTCACATCACCCAGATGTTTCCTGATGATGTGAGTTTGGATCAAGACGACATAGAGGAACAGGAGCAACCAAACTTCCTTGATCTAGTCGACCAGTCTTTGGTGCAGGAAAAAGGTACTGGGGAGGCTGATGAACGTCTTTCTGTGGACATTGATCACTCTCAAAGCTGCCGCAAACAAATGGAGCAGAACCGAAGGCTCCGGCAGCAGCTGCAGGAGCATGACAAGTCGGATAAGCCTGAAAATCCACATGGTGCAGACTCCGAGGATTTTGATCGGAGAAGCTTAGTGCATGAGGTGGGAAAGCCACCTCAGGATGTTACGGATGACTCTCCACCTAACAAACGTAAAAAGATGGAGATTCTTGATTTTGATATGAATATTAAAAGGGAAAGAAACTATAGAAGTTCACGGCAAGTGAGTGAGGATTCTGAAAAAAACACTTCTTCAATGCCAGGGCTGAGGCACTTTTCCTACCAAGAGGAAGACAATACTGCAGAATCACCTCGACTGGTTTCTATAAAAGAGGCCAAAGACTCACCTAAATTAGAAGTCTATTCACACATGGATATACTGAAGTATAGCTTTGATTCAACTAGTAATCGGGGACGGTCTTCCCATGCTGAATTGTCTAAAGTGAAAGTTGTGTCTCTAGGGTGTGAGGAGGAGCAGCGCTGGGAGAGCAGGGTGAAACAGGACCCATTACGACTTGACATGAGTTTCCCAAGCAGCATTGTGAAACGTGAAGGCATCCGCAAGCGCCTTGTGCGTGAACTGGAGCCTGGAGAAGTACAGTCAGACTCTGATGAGGACAGTGAGAACAAGCACCACTCCCCCAAGCCCTCTACATCTCTCTCTTTCCTTCTTAGGGAACGTGAAGACAGGTTGTCAGACCTCAAGATGTCTGGCTCCCTAGAGAGGAACAAATTTTATTCCTTTGCACTGGACCAGACTATAACACCAGATACTAAAGCATTGCTGGAACGAGCAAAGTCATTGTCCTCGTCCCGAGAGGATAACTGGTCATTCCTGGATCATGACTCTCGCTTCGCCAGCTTCCGAAGCACCAAAGATAAGGAAAAGGTGGAGTCTGCCCCAAGGCCTATTCCCTCTTGGTACATGAAGAAAAAGAAAATCCGTACTGACTCAGAAGGCAAGCTTGATGACAAAAAAGAAGAACCTAAGCCAGAAGAACATGAACGACAGGAGCTGTTTGCCTCTCGCTTTCTCCACAGCTCTATTTTTGAGCAGGACTCAAGGCGCCTGCAACATCTTGAACGCAAGGATCAAGACACAGAACTGAACATTAGTAGATATGCTGGGAAGCAAAGTTCTACTGAGGGACAACCTGGAACAGGTGGAACTGACCTGCTGCAAGAGCCTATGGTACTTTTCCATAGCCGTTTTTTAGAGTTACAGCAACAGAAAGAAAGGGACCTGCGGCCCAAAGAGATAGAGAAACTTAATAGTGCTGATGGGCATGAGAGGGAAAGGTTGCAAGAAAGTGAACAGGAACAGTCACGGTCATCGCCAAAAGTGCCTGAGCTGACTGTGGATCCAGATGTTAAACCCATCAGTCCTAGTGCAGTTGCAGTTTTACATTCCACTTCAGTACCTCGAGATGTGACACCACCTCAGGATAAACCCATGGTACAGTGTCATTCTGCTAAAGAAGAAAAAGGAGTGTCTGTTTCTGATGTTTACTTGCCTCCTTCACTGCCTGTGGCAGAAATACCGCCACCTGTCCCCAGCAGTGTTGTAACCCCTGAGGCCATTTCCTCTGAGGCAGAAGTTAAAATGCATTCTAAGGAAGAGTTGTGTGAATCCAAGAATCAAGTAAAAAATACAGTTACTGTAGAACAGTCCTCTTACCTGGATGTTAAACCTCCTACTCCTGGTGCCTCGCTTAGCAGTTTTGAGCCAGAGCCCCACCCTACGGAGTTTCCAATTCCTGCTTCCCCTAAATCTGAGGAAAACACAGATACTACTAAAGAAGAGGCCTTGTCAGAAAAATGTGATCAAACAACCAGTAATATTCCCCAGAAAATTGAAGAGTCCCGGGAGGTTCAATTGCTGGTCTCTGAAACTGAGGTTGAGCCAGTGCTGCCACCTCGAAAACAACCCAAGAACAAACGAGCTAAGCCAATCCCGGCACCAGCACCTTCTCTGGTCCAAACAACTGGTGCTGAGAAACCAGCCATCCGCAAGAGTGAGCGAATTGACAGAGAGAAGCTTAAACGGGCGTCGTCTCCTCGAGGAGAGGCTTTCAAACCAGCCACCGATTCTAAAAACACAGCTAAGTCCCCGATTCATGCTCCAGATTCAGATCAAAGTTATGAGGTGAGCTTGCTACATGGCAGGACTCGGCGCAGAAATGTAAGGTCTGTTTATGCAACCCCTGTAGAGGATGAGACTCCTCAGCAGTCAAGTAAGGAAGTTACAGAATCCCCTCGTCCTACTCGCAAGCGGTGTGCTGAAAGAGAGCTAGTACAGCAGCAGCAGCCTTCTCTGGATACATTAGCTGCTCCACCCCGGCGAGGACGCCCTCCCAAAACACGTCGGCGAGGAGAAGATATGTCACCAGTGAAGGGAGAGCCACCGAAAACATCAGAGGGAGAAGAAACTGACAGCAAAGACCTTTGTAGCAGCGGAGAAGTTGCCAAAGTCACTGAAGGGTGGCGTTCACCCCGTACACAGAAAGTGCAGCTTAACCAAGGATCCCCACCTGCTAGCTCTGTGCAAGGTCGGAAGGGGGTTAAAGCAGACAAAACATCTGAGAATACAGGTCCACAGGCGGAGCGCTCAGGGGGTGATGCTGCTGGGATTTTAGATTCCACAGCTAAGTCAAAAGAGGAATTGCTTGAGCAGTGTGGGAAACTCATAGGAAATGAGATACAAGATATGACAATGCAAAAAGGAGAGAAAGACAATGATATTCCAGATCTAACTGAAAGGAAACTAGATGAAGAAAAAGCTGGTGATAAATTGGAAACGCCAGTCACAGAAAAGCGGCCACCAACTGAGAAAAGTGGAAAAACAAAAGCGGCGAGACTGACACGCAACACTAAGATGGCAATAGAGGATAATTCCCTGAGCTTGAAGAACCTTGAGATCCGTTTGAGTGTAGATGATGTGAAAGGTGTGCTGCGTTCTGGTGAGGAGGAGTCTGAATCTTTTGACACCTCGCTAAAAAAGACCAAGTCAGGTGCATCTGCGAAAGAAGATTCACTGACACCTCCTTTCATTAAGGCGTCAGAGCTCAATTCTGAGAAGAAGGAAGAGGTGTTGTCAGACCCAGAGCCTCCTGCTGATCCGGCAGCTGCATTGCTAGCCCGTCAGATGGAACTGGAGAGGGCAGTAGAGAATATTGCTAAACTCAGTGTGGATCCACCCCTTCCAATTTATAAGGAACCTCAAACAGCACCACCAACCTTGATATCACCGGTAACAGTGGAGCCAGAAAATGAGGTTGAGGAAGAGAAGCCTGCGAATCCTTCTAGTGAGACTGAACTTGAAGCTGCCATTTATTCCATAACTGCTGATGCAGATGGATTCACAGCTCCACCTACTTATGCAACTCTCGTCCCTACCCCAGAGCCACTGGTAATCCCCAGTACCAGTGAGTGCATGGAACCAGAGACAGACGTGGCTATCATTATGGACACAGACACAGGATTGATTCCAGATTCTAAAGTTTCAGAATCCGCTGCCAGTGAAGCCTCTACCCAGGATGAGTCTCCTCAACCAGGCACTCCCAGGAAAGGTGGTAAAGTTAGAGCCAAACCTCAAAAGAAGTCTAAAAGCCGTAGAACTCATACCAATAGGAAGGGGGAAGTGACAGAGGAGGCAGTTTTAGAACCAGAACATACCCCAGTAAAAATGCCAGAGTCCATCCCTGAAGACCCACAGACTCTGAAGCCCAAAGTTGGGTCAGCCTCTACAGCAGCTATTGTCACTACAGCGGCCTCCTGTAAACAGGAAGTTGTACGTGTAACTGTTGAAGCTGTGGATACTCCTAAGGAAGCAGAGCAGCCTGCAGTTGAGCAACCAGAACCCCAAGAATCTGCCTTTCATTCAACCAGCAAGCTGCAGCAGCAACCTTCAGATACAGCATCACTCACACCTTCTCCAACTAGTCTGAAGTTCTCCCCTACACGTACTTGCAAGTTACCTGTGTCCCCCCAAGACTGGCAGAATCATTCTGAGGATGGCAGAGTCCTTGCTCCATCTGCACCTCAAATCCCCGTTACGGGTCCCTCTACTCCTACAGCCACAGCAGGAGTACCACCTTCTGGAAATTCCACCTTACCACCTGATACAAAAGTGTTGGACATTGACCCTAATTCTAGCACTTTGCGCAAAATCCTTATGGAACCTAAGTATGTATCAGCCTCAAATAACTCGGCTCCAAACACACTTCTTACAACCTCCATGAGGGATCCACGGATGTCAGAGAATGATAATTCTTGTGAGCTGATAACTGTCAAGCCCTGCATACCTGATGAAAGACCTTCGACTGTCACCCCCCATCCTGTACACCAGCAGTCGTCTCTACCACCTCCACCTGACGTCCAGCAAGCTTATAGTGAGAAAATGGTCAATTCCGTAATATCCTCAACAGGTACCTCAGTTATAAGCCGCATTCCAATCCCCTTTGATTCGGAGGAGGCACCACGTATTTCCTTGAGCAGTCGCAACTCGGGGATGTCACTGCCCAAGCAAAAGTATCGATCTGGCATCAGTGAAAACAGGTATCATGGGCTAGCTATGGGCGAAGAAGGAAGTAGTGGAGGACGAGCTATGGTAGAGAGTGCAGCCTACAGCACAGGTGCCAGCCCTGGGCTTAGAGTGAACACCTCTGAAGGTGTAGTGGTACTGAGTTACTCTGGACAGAAGACTGAGGGACCTCAGCGTATAAGTGCAAAGATCAGCCAGATCCCACCAGCCAGTGCAGTTGACATTGAGTTCCAACAATCTGTGTCTAAACCCCAGATTAAGCAGGAGCCACTCACTCCTTCCCAGCCCCCCACCCCAAAGGCTTCACAAATGGCCAATGCATATAGCCACAGTGGGGGAGTTTTAGCTGGTCAGTCTTACAACACTCAGCCTGTCATCTCTACCATTAAACAGGAGAATCCTGGGTCAGACAAGTCAGAATTACCATATCATTCTGGACCTCAGGCTGGCACTGTGAAAATGCACTCACAGTCTGTTAGCAGCTCGCAAGTTTTGATCTACAATCAGGCTATGTTGCAGCAACAGCAGAATATTAAAAAAGGGATGGTAACTGATCCAATACCCCTCAAGGTTGACTCAGGTAAACCTCAGTCCTCTAACCTGAGCCCTGTGATGAGTCCCCACCACCCCTCTCTTTCTGGGAACCACATGGGTTCAAGTCCTGGGACACCTACCGACAGAACTGTGCCGCACCTGAAACAAGAGCCTCACTCACCCCGAACATCGGGCCATTCACCTTCTCCATTTTCCAAAGTCTGCCCTCCGAATAGCTCTGTGTCCCCCATTGGCACTTCTGTGGTCCTTGGCCCGGGCATGTCAGCTATATCCCAGTTTGTACACCACCCGGAGCAATCGGTCATTATGCCTCCTCATAGTGTCACTCAGTCTGTTTCTCTGAGCCACCTCTCTCAGGGTGATGTGAGGTTGAACACTCCTCCTCTGTCTGGAATAGGCTATGGGATGCGTTCGGAGACTCTAGCCTCTCCACGTTCGGGGACCCAGCAGCGCTCAAGCACGCCTCAGCCTGCAGGCATCAGAGACATGGTGCTGCAGTCCCACACAGGCTGCACTGGGGGCAGCAGTGGGACATCGGAGGAAGATGTCAGGCACTTTCATCAGGGACTGCGTCGGCCATCTGCACCTCAGGTGCAGTCAGATGTTATGGTGATGCCAAGTGACTACTGTGGACGGCACCATGGAGCTAGCTTGTATGGCCTACCATCCAGAGATGTAAGGATACTAATGCACCACCAGCTTGGAGAGCATGCATCCACAGAGGCACGCCAAGCCCGTACCCCAGACACTGGCTGCTCATCTTCCTCTAGCAACATTTCTTCATCCTCCTCTTCCAAAACCACGCCTGTTGGAAAAGGTGCGACACAGGCAGGAAAGGACTCCTCAAAAGCTACAGATGTGAAAGTGCCACAATCTCCACATGCTGAAGGCAGGATCTTGGGGGTACATCCCACTGTGCCTGTCATGGTGTCCAACCCGGGGGTGCAGCTTCTGCATGGAGGGGCTGCCAGCACATTCCCAGAATACTCTGCAGTGTACCGAGAGATGCGGGGCTTTCACTCTCAGTATGCTGGTCCCTCTGCCATGGGAATCAACCTGCCTCCCCGCAGTATCACCCCCTCACAGGTGAGAGAGTCGGAGCAGAATGGAGAGTTCATTTAATGTGAGCTTTGAATACTTTTAATGTTAAAGATGCAGCTTGATATCATTCTCGGTAGTCTGTTTAGGCTACTGTTGTCACCGCTACCAGGTCATAGATAATTGTCCCAAGTTCTGTATGCGTGATTTTTGTCTTCACTCTTAGGATGGCGAGCACAGTCACAGGAGCAAAACTCCTCAGGTGTCATCAGGAGCAGTGGGAGACCTCAAAGCAGAAGCTTCACATCATCGGCACACGGGCACTATCGACCTCTCCCGAGCGCAAAGTGACGCGGGCTCACCGTCATACGCCTCTCCCGTTCCAATCTCTCACAAATTGGATTCAGCACAAACATCCGTGACGAAGGGCTCCGTGTCCTTCCTACCATCTCACCTGCCGTCGTCTGGCTCTGGCCAGAAACGGGATGAGGGCAAGCTGGAGCACACAGCGAGCCGCACTATGGACATGGTGCAGCTGCTCAAGGTGAGAAAAACGTAAAGGATGAAAGAACAGAGGAGAGACAGAAGGTGATCTGTTGCTAGTACCTTTAAAAATACTTTTGTGACAAACATATTTATCTTCCAAATGTGTATCCTGGTCAGGACTGGGGCGGCACTCAGTCCTAACCCAGGGAGCTTTTGTCACACGTTTATGAGCAAATTCAGTAGATCTCTAATATGTAGCAGCTATGTAACTGTTTTTGTCACGGTAAAGATAAGTACAGTCATATAACGTATATCAACATTTCATTCACCATCGGACCCCATAATGATGGTAGTCCCATGAGAATACCATAATGGTACTGAAAAATTCCTTATCACTTGATGTTGTAGCCATTGTGATGACGTAGCTTAACACATTACTGTTGCTGTTATCACATATCTGTTGCGCTGCCAGTTATATAAAAGTTTAGCACATACAGTCATGTACAGTACATAATCCTTGATAATGATAATAAACAGCAATGTTAATAGTTTTTAAACTGATAGGTTATACCATCTAGGTTTGTCTAAGTATACTTTATGATGCTTGCACATTGTCGAAATTACCTAATGGCACATTTCTCAGAACGTATCACTGTCATTATGCGACGCATGACTGCAGTAGTTATGCAGTTGACTGATTTTTTTTTTTTTCCTCTTTTAATATTTTCCTGAGTAGAAGTACCCCATTGTGTGGCAGGGCCACTTGGCCCTTAAGAACGATACAGCTGCTGTCCAGCTGCACTTTGTCTCAGGCAACAACGTGCTTGCACACCGCTCTCTGCCTCCACCGGAGGGGGGGCCTCTGCTGCGTATTGTGCAGAGGATGAGACTGGAGGCCTCACAGCTCGAGGGAGTCGCTCGACGGATGATGGTGACTGCAACACCCAACTCTTTGCATGTTCAGTGACTTAGCTAACACATGTTAAAATAATCTGCTGCTCTCAGCCCCTTTATCTCTTTGTCTTTGCTAGTATGTGAAACTTAAAATTACAATTTTTATTATATTTTGCAAAATATTATGCTTGCAAAGAATCATCCTGTTGTTACCCCACTGATGTCTGAAATAATAGCAACCAGTCATGTAGTATTTGTAATGTATTATTTGTTCAGGTGGAGAGTGACTACTGCCTCCTGCTGGCTCTTCCTTGTGGACGTGACCAGGAGGATGTCCTTAACCAGACGCATGCCCTCAAGGGCGGTTTCATTACCTACCTGCAGGCCAAGCAGGCTGCTGGCATCATCAACGTCCCAAATCCAGGCTCTAACCAGGTAATGTGGTGTATTGTTACCAATTCGCAGGAGTCAGACTGGCCTGTGGTTTGCTATGGATGAACTAATGACCGGTGTGCCCATCTCGTGCCCGCTCTGTGACACTCTCCCTTTGCTTCTCAGCCGGCCTACGTGCTGCAGATCTTCCCGCCTTGTGAGTTTTCAGAGAGTCACCTGTCTCGTCTGGCTCCAGACCTGCTCAGCAGCATCTCCAGCATCTCGCCCCATCTGATGATCGTTATCGCCTCTGTGTAGCCCCACCTCTTCTCCAGAGGCCCTTCATTCCCCAAGCTGCCGGAAAGTAAAAAGCTGGGTGTTGGGTAGGGCGTCGTTCGATTTTTTTTGTTTACACTGTCAGCCGACCTGCCCCGCACCCTTCCAATGCTGCTCCGCATCTCCACCTTTCCTGGGAGGCCAAGCCAGGCTATAGCGAAATGATCAATTTTATGATCATCTCTGCTCTATGTCTCTGAGGGCCAGGCACTTCATATGAAGGGGTTCCAAAGACACATCAAAGGGAAAAAGAACTTGGAGTCTGAGAACAGCTAAAAGGGTGGATTTTAATTTCATTGAAAAGATCATGATTTTTTTTTTTTCCTATAAATGGGTCGGATCAACCATTGCACTATGATGGAGGGAAAAAAGACGGAAACAGGGACTTGAAGAATTATGAATTGATGCAGATGGCAGTGAGGTGGAGGCTATAGAGATCTGGCATGTTTGTATGCCGTATGGTGATACTGAAAGATTATGTCATGGGAGGAAATTGTGGCCAATCATGCCCAGCCAGCCAGTCATCTTCACTTTTACTACTGGTTTCCCATGTATTAACCTACTACTGCTTTGGAAGAGATGGCACTCTTATTCCTCATAGTTCCTACCCCCAGGGACACGGGGGGGGGGGGTTCTGGAGTTGTACAGTTTACACATTATAGCTCAACAGGGGGTAGTTGAGACAA
Organism: Mormyrus lacerda; assembly: GCA_015163995.2. Lineage (NCBI taxonomy): Eukaryota > Metazoa > Chordata > Actinopteri > Osteoglossiformes > Mormyridae > Mormyrus > Mormyrus lacerda. Next base: position 4,151,018 of record JAABNX020000044.1, read on the forward strand.
ATACTTTTTTCTTAAAGGTTAATGATGTAAGGGGAGCGTGAGAGCCTTGTAAATATTATAAATATTTAAAGACTTAACAATGCTGGGAGATGAACCTGCATAACTAAGAGAAGTGACAGAAAGAAGAATGGTCACTCCCAGTGATGGTTTTCACAGACATATTGTTTTAAACATGAATCTGTGCCAAAATGTCTTTTAAGATGATGCAGTCAAAAAAAAGGAATTAAAATCAAATCTTATTTTCATACTTGACTTTGTATTTGTCACTCATAATTGCTTCTAGCTTGACTGTCTTGTTTTAACGGTTTACTTAATTTTACCCCTCTTTGCTACTCTGCCTTGTTTATTTTGGAAAAAAAAAAGTGCTATAAGCCATTCTGTAAGTTGATCGTTTACAGTTACTCTTGACATCTGGTGAATGTTTCCCGAACCACTTTTTTCCTTGGATGTCTGCCCCTGTAAAATGTACCTGCCTGTATGACAGGTGTAGTGTTAAGCAAAAGTAGGAAGTGAAAGGGGTGACTGTACAATAACAATGCCATACTTGAGTTTGAAACATTCTTATAGACTTTCAAGGAAAAGAAATCGGGAAGGGAAAAAGCAGTGGGACCCAAGCAGAGCCAAAAGTGGATGTGTGAGCTCTATGTCTCTCAACTGTGCTGTAAATAGTCATTTATCCCTTCTGTGTCTTTTTTAATGTTTTATTTTTCAGGGTCAATTTGTTTTGTCAGACAAAACAAAGCAGTCTGAAAAAGACAGAACCAAGTGTAAACCGATGTCGAAAGTAAACCATGTTTTTCAGTTTTGTGGTGTAAATATTTGTATGACTGCAGGCTGACAGCTCTCATGGTATTGTTGAAGGCACTTATAATTTTGATACATAAATAAAAAAAAATCAAACAAACAACAGAAAAACAAACAGAACAATCTTAAACATTGTCCCTGTACCCAATTTCATTTTGAGTGTAATATATTGTTCCTCTATGAGGTTATTTTAAGATGTTTTGTAAAATAAAACGTTGGTTTATACAATCCACCGATCATTAAATGATCAGTGACTACATTTTAATTTTGAAGTGTTTGCGACATTTGTCAGAACTCTTAAGCAAAAGCATTAAACTAGAATGTTTACACTTTTGAATGAATTTTGCTTTCCTGTGAGAGAATTTCATGAGAATTTATTTTAACAGCAAACTTTACAGCATTGACAAACCCAAGATTGTTTGCATGGTGGTCAAACAGTATGAAGACTGATGGGCTGATTTTTACATATTATAAACAGAGCTCTCCTATATCCAAAAATACACTTCAACCTGCATGGACACCTATTGAGTCAATCATTGTACAAGTTAAGTCAGTTTAGTGCTCTACGGATTTCCTTCATCTACAGTGATACTCTATTCCATGGTGTCCCTGGATGAGTTCTGAGCTATTTTCTATATAATATATATAAAAGATATAATGATATTATGGATTTGCCTATATAACAAAAGTACTAACTTCTGCACGCACAATACATATGGTTCTCCACAAAAAATGTAACTGTTTGAGCAACTTGTGCATTTCCAGTGGACTGATTTTGCATCTCACCTGCCATACTTTTTTTTTTTATCATGCTTGTATAATACAATACTACCCCACCACATGGCCTCATTCTGCAGCCAGCATAGGCACTAGATTTTAACGCATGCAGTATTATATCTTGCACGCTTCCTGACAGTTACCATGACAAGCTATGTGAAATTTGAATATTTCACAGTAGCTAGTACTTAGTTATTTATGGTGTTCAAAATCCCAAGATTAATGCATTGTTTGATTGTGTCTGGACAAGGAGACAAGGCACATCCTACCTATGAACTTATTTTATGCTGTCTTTTAATTCATCAGTCTTCCTAATGCATACCTCTTACAGTGTCCCAGGGACCCTGCAGCTAAACCCAGTAAGCACAGGACACAGAACACCCTGGACAGCACATCAGTTCATTGTAGGGCACACACTCACCCACTTATGAATATCAGAGTCTCCAGTCCAAACTCCATAGGCATCAATATGGGGTCCACCCCCCTTTGCAGTCCTAACAACTGCCATTCTTCTGGGAAAGCTTCCCACAATATTTTGGAGTGTGTCCGTGGGAATTTTTGCCCATTCATCCAGAACAGCATTTCTGAGGTCAGGCGTGGATATTGGACATGAAGGCCTGGCTCACATTCTCCATTCTAGCTCATCCCAAAGGTGCTCAGTGAGGTTGAGTTCAGGACTTTGCAGGCTGGTCAAGTTCTTCCACACCCAATCATGTCTTCATGTACTTGTGAACACTGGGGCACAGTCATGTCGGAACAGAAAAGGTCCTTCCTCAAACTGTTTGCACAAAGTTGGAAGCATAGGATTGGTATGCTAAAGCACTAAGAATTCTCTTAACTGAAACTATGGTTCCTAGCCCAAGCCCTGAAAAACAACCCCATTCCATTTTCCCTTCTCTAGCAAACCTTACAGCTGGCACAATGCAGTCAGGCAGGTTATGTTCTTCTGGCATCTGCCAGACCCAGACTTGTCCATCAGGCTTCCAGACGCTTCCAGACAGAGAAGCGTGATGTTACTCCACAGAACACGTTTCCACTGCTCCAAAGTCCAGTGGTTGTGTGCCTTACACCACTCCATCTGATGCTGGATTTGTGCTTGGTGATGTGAGGCTTGCATGCAGCTGCTTGGCCATGGAAGCCCATTCCATGAACCTCCTGGAGCACCGTTTTTGTGCTGGAGGTAATGCCATAAAAACTCTGCAGTTATTGAGTGAACATAGCGTTGATTTTTACAGACTATATGCTTCAACGCTAAGCGAATCCACTCTGTTACTTTACATGGTCTGCCACTTCATGAATGAATTTCTGTTGTTCCTAAATGCTTCACAATAATACCACTCATAGTATCTTGCAGGGAAGAAATTTCACAAACTGACTTAATGCAAAGGTGGCATCCTATGACAGTATCATGCAGATAAATTCACTGAGCATTTCAAAACAACTCATTCTTTCACAAATGTTTGTAAACCTGACTGCATGGCTAGGTGCTTGTGCCAATGGGTCTGAATGAAACACCTAAATTTAATGATGTAGTGGTGTGTCCCAATACTTTTGCCCATATAGTGTATATAACATACTAAAGTTGAAGGGAAAAACCAGAAAAGGATAATAGGGTTCCTTCCTATGACACATGAAATTAACCTCAGGAGCATCCCATTTCTATCGATCAACTTTTGTTTCTGTTTCTACACCTTCTTTGGAGTCCACTTGTGGTTAATTCACTTAATTGGACATGATTTGGAAAAGCATACAACGATCTATATTATCCAACAGCTGACAATGTATTTCAGAGCAAAAACCAAACAATAAGGCCAAAGGAATTGCCTGTAGAATTCAGGCATGCTAATAACTTCTAATGCTAATAACTAATAACTTTGAGTGGCCCAATTGAAAATCTCTGGACAGATCTGAAAGCTGTTGACTAACCGTGCCCATCCAAAATGGCAGAGTTAGAGATGAACTGCAGAGAAGAATGACAGAAAATCCCCAAATCCAGGTGTGCAAAGCGTATCACATGACACCCAAGAAGACTCAAAGCCTTGATGTATGCTGCTGGATAAACCCCTCTGGGGTCCCCAGGCTGACATGGACGGGAGTGGGAGTTCTGTCAGTAAAACGCACCAAAGAGAGAGAGCAACACACTGATGGACTGACTGGCTGCATTTAGGAAGTTTAATCATTCCCTCTTTGCCATGGCCTTAGGCTGTAGCCAACGATAGCTTATACCCCTCTTCACCCCTTAGGCCAAGGATAGTCTACAATTCTTGCATATGTTTGTTTAACTGTATTCTCTCCATGTCTGTTTACAATTTGTCTATCACTCTAGCGGAACAGTATCAAAGACACAGTAGGTATAATATTAGTATTTCTTCTTCTTTTAGGCAACTTTGTGCTGGTTAGTGTGGCAGTGAAACAAGCGGTAACCTACAACTACACACTAGGGCTAAAAGAAAGCTGGGTAGCACAAAGTCTCAGAGTAGAATAACCCATTACAGCAGGGATGGGGCAACTGTTTTTCCTGAAAACTGTCACTAAAAATGCAAATAACAGACATGCTGCTATATATAAATCATCATATTATCTTATACCCATAAATACAACTTCTGGAAATTCTGTCTTCATGGGCCCCTAGATTTCAGGGCACCAGGTGACTGCCGACCTTTGTCTTAAGGTAAATCCTGCCCTGCTCAATGTTGTAATCCTTGTAAAAAGGGCTTTAACTATGTACTGAATATATGGTCAATGTGATGTTTCAATTTTTTTTTTTATTTCTTAATAAATTCAAATTCAGACAAATTCATAAGAGTTTAAACTATTTTAGCGTAAGGCTGCAAAAGTTCTGAATATATCTGAATACACTCTACAAAGCTAGGGGTTGGAATTGAACCTACAACCCTGGAGGTCTTGGGAAGCTTCAATGCCTTCAATTCGTGCATTTTCATTTTGCTGAGCCAGTTTTAAACAGACTCACTCAAGATCTCCTTCCTGGAAATGGCTGTGGATCATCCATCTCTACACCCAACCCTGAACCCAACCTGGGTGAGTGAAATAGTCATGGATCGCCCATCTCTACACCCAACCCTGACCCCAACCTGGCTGTGTAAAAGAGGCACAAAATACTCAGCTGGTTAACCGAAACAAAATCTTGGTCTAGATTTTTATTTTCTGGACCTGAACTATCCATCTCTGTGTTTGTGTTTAATGAAAAATCAGTCTGACAAGAAATCAGCGTCTAGATATAATACTGGTGAAAAATCACCAAGTTTAAATATTTGTCAGATTTCTGTTGGGTTGCTGGTCCTAAAACCCGGCTTGTGCCTCAGCGTGCATCAGTTTCCTCACAAAACACAAGCAAAAAATAATGTATTCATGAAACTGCATTTTAATAGGGGTAAGACAGAGGAACTCTACAGGGTTCGGTTCATACTCTTTCATTAACGTCTTCAGCTGTGTTTTACTGATTTTGTCACATGGGGCACCAAAATGCACAATGAAATATTCAAAGAACAATTCTGGATGAAAAGCAAAGCTATCTCATTTTATACATAGTGTGGCAGCTCACATGCAAACTTTTCAGTGACAGTGTCATTATATTTCAGTACAAAAAGGCTGCACCTCTAGTGATTTAATTCAACTGGGTCCTGCCTCACAAAGCTGGAGTTATTGTTCAGCCAGACAAATTGTTGGATTTAATGTAGTCTGGGCTAAATGTAAGTAAACAAAGATGAAGCCCATTTAACCTGGTATCTCAGGTATAATTATATAATTATTATTATAATTATATCTTTAAATCATGTATATGGTAGTACAGTGTTTGTGTATGTGCAAAATAAAACTTGCAGTAAACCTATAGAGCAGTGGTTCTCAACCTTTTTTGCAGTGGGCCGCACTATGTCCAAGTTCAAGTCTCACGGGCCGCATGTTATTTACATATGACGTCATCAACGCTCAATAACCAGATATTATGCATCTTAAATTATTACAATTAGATGTATTATT
>JAABNX020000044.1:4160508-4182465 GCA_015163995.2 Mormyrus lacerda
TTCTTTTTTTTTTTTTTTTTTTTTTTTTTTTTTTTAAAAAAAAAACCTCTGAAATAAGCATGCATACAAGAACGCACACGCACACCAATTTACATAAAAACCAAAAATACTTAAAATCTTTCCCCCTCACCCTGGCAGGTAAATTCACCGTGGGCAGGTAGCAAACATTTGGAAGTGGGCATATATCATACGTTCCTGTGTGGGAGGAAGCATTAGTGTGGAATGCATGAGGATACCTTTGGAAAGTTTCCATAGGAACCGACATGGAGGTACAGAGTGGGGATGAGCCCCCCCCAGTCAGCTCTGCCTCTCCCTTCGTGTCTGTCTGCTCCGTGACCGCAAAGTGTGTGAAGAAATGTGGGCGGCTGACATTTGGTCAGAAATCTCCCAGCCCGCTGCTATCATTTCATTCCTTTACTCTCTTTCAGCCCTCGGTTGTAGCCCAACAGGTTTCCATGCAAGACACCACAGTGGAAATGAAAGACTAAGCAAAAAATGTCAAGAGCATTGACTGTTGTTTGTACCGGGATAAGGGACATCTCTTTTTTAACTTTGAGTTTTTTTTCTTGAATGTCTAGTCGTATATTCCCTGTTGAAAGAGTTTGGTTTTCGGTATAGATTTTTTTAATTAAATAGAATATAAAATCATTTGAAATTCTTGTTCTGCAGTTTCAGGGGGACGAGACAAACAGGAATTCAGTACAAGACAAGACAGGAATTGGTAAACATAACAAATCAGCAATAAATAAAATCAGTTGAATGACTGGGACATTATAAAAATACTAAGTTACATTAGTAATATATCATCGTTGTTCATTTGGATAATGGCACCTTTATTGATCCCTGTAGGAAAGACCTCTTTTTGCCTACCCCATCTTGCTCTCCATGATACCCACAATGGGCCTCATTCACCAACCGTTCTTACACCCCACATACGCACTTTTATTACAAAGATTCTGACATTCACCAATGTTTTCTTATCTGAATTTGCTCTTAGCTTAGAACAGAATCTACGCACACTCAAGACCATTCGTATGCACATTTGAGTAATGATAGTTTGTTCAAAATAATTGGTTATAGCAGTTTTGTTCATTCTACAGTTCATGAAATGATAGTATTTTGATAATTTATAAAAGTAAAGAATAAAAAATAATTTTAAAGTGTAAAAATTATTTTCATGGTAGTAACGCCGATCATGCGGATTATGAATAGGTCAGAATCTGTGTAAAAAAAGTGCGTAAGTGGGTTTTAAGAACAAATTTGTTCGTAAGAATGGTTGGTGAATGAGGCCCAATGAGAGTAAACTTGGCAGTGAATGATTTTTGGCCATATCAGTCCAGTATTTAGTTTTCAATCTCGGTGCTACAAATGATTAGTGGAGAAACGCTTTGTTCACTGTAGGCCACCAGTACCCTGCAGGCACCTGATGCAGCCCCTGGGGTCCAGTACTTTTCTTGTGCAAAAATCAATTATCTATTGTCATCATATAAGAGCTCATATTAGACCAAGGTCTTCAGACTGGAAAATTTGATTATATAAGCCAATCAGGGGCTGAAATTCCAGCCTTTTAAAATTCCTTTAAAGAAGCATAAATGTGAGTGGGGTAATAATAGATTAGCAGGATGTAAAACAAGCAAGAACTCCAATAGATGGAAAACTGGTGTCAACACACATTTACATACTTGTTATTCTTCTGCACCATTTATTATTCTGCGGTGCCTCTCAATCCACCTCTTATTGAAGGTTTCTCTGCAAGATGACCAATGTGAAGTACACTTCATTTTATCTGCTCAAAAAGATGTCTACTATGTCCACATGGTCTTATCTGAGAAATTACAGAACTCCTCTCCCTGTGCTGCATTTGAGATTAATAAGAATTTCCCTGGGTGCACTGCCTTCAATCTGAGATAATAAAGGTCTGTGTTATGCTTCTGTGTACATGACATTGTAATGGAGTTATTTGGCCTTAGATGGTTCTCACTTATGGAGTGTCTTTGTGACGATAGGTATTATATTTTAACATTTTTGTCCTCAACATTTTATTATGAGATATTATGCAATATAGGCAAAACTGTGTTTCTCTACAACTCCTAACAATGAAAGAATTATAATTAATAAAATATGTTGTATGATTTGCTTTAGCATTGAAATAGTTTATTTATGTTCTGAATCACCCTAACTACACCTGTCTGGTTGTCTGGTAGAAGCCGAATTTAGAGTCTCTGAGTCTCTCAGGTAACTGTAGTTTCAGTAAAAAGGCAGCGACCACAGAGGCAAGACGTTTTTATTCTATTTGGTGATATTTGGAATTTGTTGATTTTTTTGCAGGTTGGATTTCTGACTGTATCTTCAATAGGATGGGGAGAGCTGCAGATCATTGTAAGATGCATGACAGTAAATAAACACGGACGTGAAGGACAGAAAACAGGCATGCAGAAGATTATTAAGACGCCTGTCAGGAATGTCCCAGAGGGAAAAGAGTAATGCAGCGATTGTTGCAATATTTCATCCTTACCACACTCCCTAAAACTATTTTTCAGTTTTTATTTGTTTACTTCCAAATCATAAGTGAGTGACTCATGAAACAGTGATGAACTAACAAAGGAATTTGTAGCAGCTGAGGTACCTTTAAGGCAGTGCGATGGGTAGAAGCTCCTTGGGGGAGGACTGAATTCGTGGAAGCGGTTGAGCTGAAACCTATCCTGTCGCTGGCTTCTGGTTCCTGTCTTGTGTCAGCTGTTCTGTTAAAAAAAACAACCTTTGTGTTGTATGTGATTTGCTCTGGATGCAGGTCTTTGATTACAGGTTCTCCATATTCAGGCTGTGGCAAGTTTAGAGAGTAACCCACCAAGGTGTGATCTTCAGTCTTGTAACTAAACTTAGATCACTGCGTGCTGCTGGCCCAGATATCTTCAAATTCACTATGTGTGCCCTTAAATGTTAAAGCTGAACATGCTGTGATAATATTTTAGTGTATTCCAAATCAGCACAACCAGCTGTATCGCACATGGATTCCTACGCAGATGGCCATATAACTATCCCAAGAATGTGACGATTTTATTGACTTTACTAAATCAACTGAAAGTTACAATATTTAATATGACTTGCTAAAAATCTCAGTTCTGTAAATGATGACTTTATTTCTTTTAAAAAATGTAAAGAAAGAGATACAGGAAAAAATCCAAGTCATATTTCATTGTGCAATCCTTGCTCTGTACACGTTTGCTTCATGTCTTTACCTGCCCAAGAGGAAAAACAATCATTCTCTTCTAAGATGGTACCTAAATCCTTGTGCCAAACAATAGAATAAATTATGACAAAAGCATCTATTATCTATCTCTTATTGATTACTTCATATTACTTATTTATGGTATATATTCTTCACAGGACATTAACATTTTGCCCATTATATAATGCAAGATCCTTTCCTGTATAACCAGTGCTTAAAGTGAGAAAAACAGGTGCCAGTACTCCCCTTGTTATTCAGTACCAGGTGCCAGTACTCCCCTTGTTATTCAGTACCAGCAAATATTGAGAGGTGTTAATACTCTGAAGAGAAAAACAGGTGCTAGTACCGCGTACCGCTGAGCGCCGACCCACTTTAAGCACTGAGTGTAACCCTAAGTCTGACCTGGGATTTGAGCCCAGAAGTGCTCCACGTTCCTGCACTTGAATACACTTCATAACAGGAGCAGCTTGTGTTGCCTGTCTTGACTTCCCACACACACCTTTCTACATCATCTCCCCTCTCGAGTTGCGACAAGCCCATCGCCCACTGGGTTGGGGAGATTCTGGATGGCGTCCAGGTTACAGAGAACAAGCCGTAGCATGTGTGCCTCAAGGTACTCTCACGCCCCACCCCTGCTCCCACTGCCATTTTATAGACACGTACAATACACACATTGGCCTCAGGAAAGCTGCTTTTGGTCTATTACTCTCTAATATACTGTGTGTATTATGCTGTGTTTTTCACCTATTCATCTTTTCAGCTTCCTGTCTAGATGTCACATCCCATCTTTCCAAATGATCATAAACGGAACCTGAGTGTTTGTAAAAAGAGCAGCAGTTTCTATTCTTATGAGTACTCAAAGTGGTTTACAATATGTGCCTCACATTCACCCACATTCATACACCGGTGGTGGAGACTGACATGCAAGCTGCTCACCTGCACGTTGGGAGCAATTTGGGGTTCAGAGTCTTGCTCAAGGGCACTTTGATGGGGTCAGGAGGAACCAGGGCTTGAAACTGCAACCCTCTGGTTGCCAAACGATCACACTACCTCCTGCACCACCATCTTCCCCTGTTTGTACTATCTGTGTTATAAATTCTCTTCTATATTCCTAGGATCTACTCAGGTTCAATCACATGTTCTTTTGCTTACTAGTTGCCAGTGATCTCATTATTTCTAGCTATAATTTTGCGCAAAAAAATATCACTAAGACTTTCTGTGAATGCCATGTGTTTAAGAATCTATGAACACATTCATAACACATTATAATACATGTATAAAGCATTATAAACATGGCTATAAATATGTATAAAAAAGACATAACACATTACAGCCATATGCCCAGGTGCATGTGAAGGAGAATTGGAGCAAGAGGTCTATGCTAGAGTTGTATGGATCTTGACTGGTAGGGTAGAGTCAGCGTTGTATTTAGAAAAATCAGAGTCCCATTGCTGTCTTTTTTCATACTTTCATAAGTATGAAATATAATATGCTTCCGATATCAATGATTATGTATGTGCAATACAGTATTTGGGTGCTAATCTCTATACATGAGATTGATACACAAACTCCAAGCACACAGGGTTCAAGAAAAACTCAAACTGATGACCCTGAAGGTGAGAGGTCAGAGCCGGTGCCCAACTCGATTTAAATAAATCAGCAAAACAGGTCATACTTGAAAAATGATGTGTTTGTATTCTGTCTTTAACATATACCTGGAAGCAAGGATGAACTGGCTGACATCCATGAAGACATCATCTGCATTCCTCCTGAGCCAGGGGGAAGAGCCCCAAAGTACTTCAAGGCCATCATCATCATGCCTATGCCGAAGACGTCAATGCTTTCCTGATCTGGTGACTCACAGTCATTATCAGACGTGCTTAGAGCGGCTAGTCATGGAGCATATGAAACCTGGACTCCTTGCGTAACACGGTACTATGTTCTTAACTCCTCACTGGGTCTTGTTCCCCCTGGACATGAAGAACTCCTGTACTAGATGGCAGTTCATTGACTTCAGTTCAGCATTCAACACCATTATTTCCCAGAAGCTGACGTAACTGCTGCGCAACTGGGTCCTGGATGTCCTGGTCAAGAGATCACAAACCATATGGGCAACAGCAAAACGGCACCACCACACTGGATGACGCCCCCCCCCCCCCCCCCGAGGCTGTGGGCTCAGCTCACTTCTGCTCAGCCTGCTGTCTCACGAATATACGGCAATGCTTGGTAATAACACAGGCTTTGGTGCCTCTCATTAGCGATGCTGAAGATTCATGATTTTGTTTGTCACATGCACATTTACTGACACAGTTTGCAGTGAAATGAAAATCTTGCTTGTGACAGTATACATAGATTAAAAGTATACATAGATTAAATTGTGGGGGGAGTAGCTGAATGAAAAACAAGGGATGAATAAGAAACAGATAAAAGGCTACGCACACATGTATGCATACAGAAATTGGATACATGGTAGACATTGTGTAAATAATGCAATAAGAGTCATAAATGGTTAATTGTAACCCTTTCCTTTGGGGGGCACAAATAATTACCTTTACTTATGATACTGATTCCATGTCTGTTCAACAATTAATCAATCATAATGATTCATGTACTTCATGCAGTTATTATATTTGGTCATGATTTGTACTTGAGTAATAAGCGCGTTGCTAAGTTACTTTTGCCCCCTCAAGTAAAGTGCTACCTACAGTAGTTAACATACATTTGTAAATTGACATTGGGCATGTCTCTACTGAGACGCCTGATAGCCTGAGGATAGAAGCTCCTTTTGAGCCTCTGTTTTGGCCATCAGACTGTGGAGGCGTTCGCTTGATTTCAGTAGGATAAACAGGCAGTTACTGGGAGGGGTGGAGTCCTTGAAGATTTGTTTCAGCTCAAGTCCTGCTCAATCAATGTAGATGTTCTGCAGGGAAGGCAGAGCTGACCTGGTGGAGCACTCAGCCAGGTAGACCTGTCTCTGCAGGGAAACATAGTCCTGTTTGGTGCAATGGTCATAACAGAATATAATGGATGGAATACTTTCACCAGTTTAGAAAGACTTGAGGATCACTGGGAAGACCCCAGTGATGAGTCAACGTTCAGACCGAAGGTGGAGCAGCTCACAAACTGGTCTGTGTCTTAACATGGATAAAATAAAAGGGATCATTGTTGACTTTACAAAGGCCTCCTCGTCTCCGCTGTCTACTACACCTTGGGGGATCTGTGGTAAAAAGAGACAGGAGCGCCAACTTTCTTGGGGGGCACTGAGTGAGAGACCTCACCTGCTAGTCAAAAAGGTTAATCAAGAAGATAGAGCAGCATCCCTGCTGTGGTGGCTGAAGGGTTCCTCCTCCCATGTTTATGAGCACCACAGAGGTGCACTAACCAGCTGCATTACTGCCTGCTTTGGGAATCACAAAGTCTCAAACTGCAAGACACTGCAGCAGACAAAAGTCATCGGGAGCTCTCTCTCCTCCATAAAAAGCGTTTTCCACAAACTTTGCACCTGCAAAGCCTCCAGCATAATGGAGGACCCCTCCTACCCTTCAGAATTTTTGTCCTGATCCCATCTGGAAAAAGTTATCCAAGTATCCAAACCAGTTCTGCCAGTTTGGGCAACAGCTTCTTCCCTGAGGCTGCCAGGATCTCTTAACACTCGAACCCTTTACCACCTACCTGAGCCAAAAAAAAAATGCCCACACACACTCTGTCTTGCACTAGTAACTATTTATTTTTACAATTTATTTCTTTTTTGTTGGGGTTGCATTTGCTGCACAGTGTGTGGCTCAGTGGGCTAAATCTCTGCGATTGTGCTTGCTGGTTCAAGCCTAGCTGCAGCGGAACGGTAGCATACCGGTTGGTCCTTGAGCGAGGCCCTTGAATCCCGGCCCCGTGGGTGTGACTGCCCTTTGCTGTCATCTATATGTGTGTCATTGAGAGTGAAAAAAGAATTTCCTTACAGAGATCAATAAAGTATTCTTCTAGTGTTGTCATAGAGATACCTCTTTTATTTTGATTTGATTCACCTGTATTATTTTCTCAGATTTTCTTTATTCCATGCTTTATACCTCTCCATGGTCTCCCTGGCGCAAAATCTCTGCTCACAGTCATAGCATCACTGACACAATGGCTTCCTCAGGCAGGACATGAGGTCAGTGGTGCATAGGGCTGAGCCCTGAATACCAGACATGCCACCAAGGTCTCCCCCCACCATCGCAGGCTTCCTGTGACATCACTCCGGAAGGGTGGCAGACAGCCGATTGGTGCAAGCAGACAGGGAAGGAAATTAGCCATTTTTAGTTGTTGCCTAATTAATGGCTGATTAATACACATATATAGAACACTTTTTTACACCACATCTTAGATGGTCATACACACACACACGCGCACACACACACACACACACACACACACATATACACACACGCACACACACACACACACACACACACACATATACACACACACACACACACACACTTCATCAATAGAAATGACTGCCTATAAATATTGTTGCACACAATTGTATTTTTTTAGATTCCCTGAAGGACCACAGAACTTTAACCCAACGTCATGTTGACTTGAAATATTATGAAAATACTATCACTCACATACATATATACACACAGACAAACATACATTTGTAATTATTATTTTCTTTAGCTTGTATTCATGTCCTTCCTGGGACTGTCCATTCAGTTCTATGGGCAAACCCCCAAACCAAACAATGACAACCTTAACACCTGACCAGCCGTAACATAAACCATAAATAACGAAACAAAATACAAGAATTCTGGCATTTTTTGTTGCAGTTACAGATTTAGTCCCCACAATGTAATATATACATAACCCCCACAGATGCGCAGGCATAGACAGGCACAGGCTTACACAAACAAAAGTAGAAATATAAGGTGTATGCACAGAAAAGCCAGTGTTTTAGCTGGTGTGTGTGTAAATCAGTGCACGTTCACATGTCTGCACGTTTGTGTGGGCACCTGTTTGCGTTTGCCTGTGTGCACATATGCATGTGTGGATTGTATTTATTACTCAAATTGTTTCCAGTCCTTTGAAACCCTTTTCATGGCCCAGCCTGGATCTGAAAAAGAGGGGAAGGGGAGGCGGAGCGGCGGAAGCTGCAGGGGAAGCCCAGGGTCAGCTTCAGGAAGCCTGCTGCTCTGCTATCTGTCAGAAACAGCAACAGCACAGCAGTGAGCCGCTGTCTCCTGTTAGGTTTGAGACTCACTGCGGGGGCTTTTTCTAAGGGAAAACCTCACACTCTGTCATTTTCCCGACCTCACCCTCGCTCTGATTACTTTCCTTTGCTGTCAGTCGTCCTGAAAAATGTTTTTATTACCTCCGCAATCATGAATTTCTGTCACAAATAGTAAAACCTAACAAAAAAAAAAAAAAAACGTAGCCGTAAAGGATAACAAAAAATAGCTGAGTGAGCATGAAAATGTCTGTATTTTCATTCATTCATCGAAATCTGACTTACTGGTCAATATTTGGAAGTGAATGCATTATGTAGACATCCAACCCCACAAACAAATTCCCAAGCGTGACATATTTTTCTGCAGCACTAAGTTTTATATATGAGCAGCTAAAAATGCAGTTGTATCATATCCACCACAGATATAAAGGGCTGAAGCTGAGGACAGTGCAGCACGCGGTCATCTCAGCATGCTTGGGTCCCACTCCTGAGGACACCTACCCAGATGGGGTGGGGGGCAGTTGCCACAGAGTAACAATGGGCCTGCTGTTCTCTGGGCAGAGGCTGTGTTGACTCACACTTCTGTCTGCCGCTTCTGGACTTTTTCTGACCCTGACTCCCACATCCAAGACTGTTTCTCCATTTTCTTGCCGAAAGTCCAAAGTTGCAATACCAGTGAACGTAGCATTATTTCGCCTGAATAGTCTTTCGTTTCCTTTTCGTGATTTGTCAAACCCCTCCCTCCTTTACTCGTACGGACCCCATCCCCACTTGCTAGCCCCGCCCCAGGTATTATGAAGTTCTGTCCCTCATCGTAAACAGGACTCACTGACACCTTTTCTCAATTTTTGCCCTCTTATTTAAAAAATATTAAGTTTGTCTGCTGTCGTGTAATGAATACACATTTCAAAGTTTCAAAAAAAGCAGTGTTTATAGTTTATGGTTGAGCTAAACCATAAATGTAAGGGTTGAGGTGTCTCAGATGAAATGATAAATAATAAAAGATGGATGTTATTTTATTATTTTTTAAAATTTCATAGTTTTATGACCAGCTGGCATCTCATCTACTACACTTTGTATTGCTTTGGCCTTGTTCAAGGTTTTTAGTCAAGATGGAACTGTTTAGGTCAGGTTTCTGGTTCCAGTTTTGTGTTGGAGATTTATCGGCAAAGTTTTAGTCTTGGCATTCTGTAGTTTGCTGAGTCCCTTCTCCTGCTATTTCCTGATTCCTGTTTCCTATTTCCTGCATCCCATTTACTTGCGAGATTCCAAGTTTCAGTCATTCACTGATCATCGTCTGGTCCTGTCTCACCAATCCGGCACATTTCATTCCAAAGCCACCCAACTTATCAATTTTTAAAAATGGATTAATTGATTGACTGGTGGATGATTTTACCAACTGTCTTTAGTCTCTCACAAGGTGATTTGCAGACATTTTCCAAAGTTATCGGTGAAAAGGTTACATATAAAATACTTTTTTCCTTCTCAGGTCTGAATATTACATTTTTATTAAGGATTGTGTGGTGGTTCATCCTTTGAGTCCTGCCTCCGCTCTGTGTGTGTGAGATTCCATGTTCTCCTAGCCACTGACAGCCTTCCTTGGTTACTCAGTAATCATTATGATCGCCCTCCAGTGCCTTTTCTGCTTCAGGTCCTTGAAGACAAAATGCTAAACACTTTTTTGCAGATGCATACCATTGGAGTCCGGCAGCTGCTTGACACAAGACTGCAAAGCATTGCAGGGAGTGATGGGACAAATTGTGGAGCAGACTTTGACTCAGCAGGTCGGGAGGCTACAGGGGTTAAATCAGAATCAGAGAGGAGGGGGAGCTGAGAATGCATTAAGTGAAACAGGTCAAAATACAAAAACGGGAGGCAGAAATCGTTTGTTGGTGATAGTGCTTTTTTTATTGAAAATATCAGGTAATACACTGTACTTTATATAATTTTGGTAGCCATTGCTCACCAAAAAGTTACGCAATAGTTGTACAATCTAAAAGTTTGCGATTTATGAGGAAATTAAAAAATACAGAGTAATAATAAAAATAAATAATGGACCGCATGGCTGTTACGCCCACAGGGGGCAGGACCAGACAGGTGCAACTCGTTAACAGACGATTAACCACTTTTAAAAGCTGAGCAAACTCAAGTCACCCACGTGAAGTATTGAGCCGATGTTTCAAAGCCATACTGAGCGTTCTTCCAGTCTTCTGTCTACCCGCTCTCCCCCGCTTTACCTGTTTACCTCGTGTCGGATCCTTACTTTTTTACCTTCCCTCCTCAGAACAGCTCCAGTCCTTGACCTACCTGCCCTGCTGAGTCCAGCCTCCTGTGTTTCCCCCTCCTCGTGTTTCCTGGCCCTGTATCTACTCGTCAGACGAACTTCCCCAACATCGACCTCGGATTATGGACAACAACCACGATTGCAGCGCGCCCCCTTCATACCCTCCTGCCCGCTCTCCGATTGGGGAATCCCACTCGGGGTTTTCACCCTCAACTTAGTCACCAAGGCTGCAGAACCAACTTTCCATCTCTTCACCGGGCGGTGCCCTTCCTGTGCTTATCCCGAACCCTACTCATTAAAACCGTGTTATCCTTGCATTCCTGGATCTCTGTCTCCCTTCTTCCCCTGCCGTGACAATGGCATACACTCTCAATTTTTTTCTCGGTTTTTAAAATGTTTGCTTTTGTTCCTGCATTAACTACAAACCCTTAGCATGACTCAAGGTAGCAGTGCTGTGTCTGTGTTTATGAAAAAGCATAGTGTCATTGTTTTTTGTCTTTTTTTTACATTACACATTATTTGGATACATTAATTTTCTTTATAATTTACTGTTTTGATAAATGAGCTTAGATGTGTTTAGTATATGCTCTTCTTGTTGTATCTTGTTCATTTTGCGTTTAAATGCTAAAAAAAAAAAATTATTATTTAGGTGTATTTTTTGGGCCAGGGAATCAATTAATTGGTTTTCCATTATTTCTTATGGGGAAAATTTGTTTAGAACTCAGACTTTTTAGGATTTGAACCCAAGTTCTGAATGGATTAAGTTAGATTTCGGAGGTACCACTGTAGTCGCAGTACTGTATCACTAACAAATCACTTTCAGGGATTCAGGGAACCACCAGGGATTCCGGTTTCCTTCCACAGTCATGTCTCACTTGCCTAGACTTGTAGTCAAGATCGCCTAAACCAAGACCAAGACACTACCATGACCAGAGGGTATCGAGACCAAGACAAGACCAAGACAAAGACAGAACTAGTCAAGACCAAGACCGAGACAGAGACCAAAAAAAAAGACTCCCTTAACTTTTGTGTGCTGTTGAGGACTGACATGACGGGTACTGACTGGTCCCTAGTCATCTGACAAAACAGCTAACACCTCCAACAACTGTCTAAAGAATGGGAAATATGTAACTGATTTCAGTTATACTTAATTTGTAGATGAAATTGTAACATGAAATTGAAGATACAGAATTATAAACTTGAAATTGCATCATGTCCCATTGTAGTAGTGCAAACTATAAATACTATATATTAATACAAACTGCACATCAAATTGTGCATTAATAAGAATAAGGACTTAAGGTGCTTAAAAGATTCTGACATCTCGATGTCTGCAGTGGGATGTGATTACAACACACTGCTAATGATATCAAGCCTGTTGTTCAGTAGGGCAAGAACAATAGAACACAGACATTATGGACAAATAACAGACTGATAAACTAATACAGTTAGATGAAATACTTAAAAATAGAGAGAGAGAGAAATAGAGCATCACTGTTAATATGCATATTTTCAGAGAGGAGGGAGAGAGAGAAAACAGTTCACATTTTAAAATAGTGGTTGATTGTACCTCAGGAAAACTAAAAATTGCAACATCGTATAGTCTATGATGCTGGATCTAATGTTCAACTAGCGCTACACTTATTTTGCGCGTAAAACGCGTATTTTGATTGGATGAACGCCAATGTCTGAATCAAAATGCATGTATATCATTGATTGGTTGCATTTGAAGGGCGTGAAACGTGAAATAATAATAATGTTGCATTATCAAACATTACGTTATGTGTCATGAATACTTTTTGCTCCAAATCTCCCAACCACTATGTCAGTCTGAGACAGCAAGACCAAGACAGCGAGACCAAGACCAAGACCGAGGGATCTGAGACCAAGACAAGACAAAGACCAAAGACTGTCAAGACTGTAACAAGACCAAGAGCATGTAAAAGTGGTCTCTAGACATCCAACTCTACACTTGCCCATATTTTGTGCTTGTGTGTGTGTCCTGTCCTGGATTGGCATTCCCTTGGTTGTCCCCTGCATTTTGCCCTATGTGTCCAGGAATAGGCTCCACTCTAAGCCTGCGATCCTATACTAGATAAACATTTGAAAGATGGATGGAATACATCAGCCATATATTATGTTAAGGGATAATTGGCAATAGATTACAATATCAATTTTATCAATATAAAAGTGTTAAACTTCTGACATTTGCCGCTAATGGCTCCTACTATAAGGAACTTTCTATAAAAAGGGTGTCGGGATCATGAAGGCTCCTGGTGTGAGGTACTTTCTGTCAACAGGGCTGTGGGAATCCTGAAGGCTCCTGGTTTGAGGTACGTTCTGTAAACAGGGCTGTGGGAATCCCGAAGGCTCCTGGTTTGAGGTACTTTCTGTAAACAGGGGTGTGGGGATCCTGAAGGCTCCTGGTTTGAGGTACTTTCTGTAATCAGGGGTGTGGGGATCCTGAAGGCTCCTGGTTTGAGGTACTTTCTGTAAACAGGGGTGTGGGGATCCTGAAGGCTCCTGGTTTGAGGTACTTTCTGTAATCAGGGGTGTGGGGATCCTGAAGGCTCCTGGTGTGTGCCAGGGTAAGCATCTATCTGATCCTGCCCTTCATGTCTCCTCCCTCTTTGGCTAAGAGGTGTTGCTGACAATCCTGAACCCTCCTTTATTTTCGTGCTACCCTTGTGTGTTTTCTCTGCTCCTTGGATCTATGGGCTGAGCGTGTGGGACAGAAGCTGTAATCCTCCTGTCATGGGTTTGATGCTGGCTGCAAACCAACCTCACCTGTTTAGTTCCTTACTTGCTTTGCTGTTTCCTAGTGTTTTGATAAAGTTTCCTATCCTAGGTTTGCCCCGTTCATGTCCTGTTTGATTTTGGTTTTGCTTATGTATGTTCCTAGTCTTCCCTAGTGTTGTTAGCCTTAGTGTTTCTTGGGTTCCTTGGTTCCTGGTTTTGTTAATTGCATTTATTTCACCTGTGTCTTGTCATTCTATGGCCCTGCTGATTAGTTATTCACATCTGCCCTTTGTTAGTCCTCATCCTCAGTGTATTTAAGTGTCTGCCTTTGTTCATTTCCCCAGTCAGTCACCGTTATTTATTACTATGTGCTCCAGCTTGCGCTCGTTGGTTTTCGTTTAATTTGTTTTTCTCTAGTTTAATTCTGACTCCTCGTGGTCCCATTTATTTTGTGGTTTCCCTTTGTGTTCTGTTTTGTTTAACAAACCCCTTTAGTCTCTGAGCTGCAAGTGAATCGTCCACCTTTTTTCTGCCTGCACCAGGTCCCGTGTCCGTAACAGGCATGAGGTACTTTCTGTAAACAGGGCTGTGGGGATCCTGAGGGCTCCTAGCATTTTGGGAAGCGTAGCAATGAACCTCAAAGAATTATTCTTTTTTTTTTGTTTGCAAGGCTTGCTGATCAGGGGTATGAGGACAACTTCTGACATTAAGGCAACAGATAAAAGCAGACTACTGCAGTGATGAAACAGGTAGCCGAAGGAAGTTGGGTACAGATCTTTGCTAAAGCTCCAGCAATTACAGCATGCTTTCAGAAATAGCTGTCCCTGACATCACTGGAGAGCACACTGCAGGAACAGTTGGCCAAAAGGACCTGGGGCCACTGACGGGAGGCTTACAGGAAGCGGACTTAGGTGCAGAGCACCGGAAAAAGAATAGCAACACAGGAACCAGGAAATGGAACTGGAATATAAAAACAAGACAACTATGAGCCTAACGCAAGTGAACAGAAGACAAAACTGCAAAGCACCCTAAACCTTTTCATTTGAACCTTTTTTTTAAACATAAAAATACCCAAAAACAAACTTTTGCAATTTACACTATGATAGAGAAGAAACACAGTGATGACAAAAAGACTAGAGGTAAATAATAATAAATAAATGAGTTATTTGTGTGTAAGATGTTTTTTTGTATCTGGAATCAGGAGAGTTGTTCATATTATATATGTTATTAGTTTTAGTTATGGTAAATATGCAATACAAATCACTTGAATGCAAATACTCACATTCATGCAATATCAATATATGCCCAATATATGTCTATTTTTTTCATTTTTAATTCAGCCAGTCATACTTAATCTCATTGCTTGGCACTAGAACCTGAGAAACACTCCCCTTTTCATCCTCTTTTTTTGTGGTTGTGTGTTAGCTTTGCAGTGATGACTGCTGATTTGGTCCCTGGCTTAGCAAGTGAAGTGAAAGGAAAAGTCTAGAATTCTTTGCGATAGTAGTTGCTAGGGGCTTCTTTTGTCTGCTTTTTCGTCCATATATTTATATTGCAGCCTTGGAGACACTTGTTCAGCCCCCTCATTAACAATCATACATTCATACCGCCAGACCCTCCTACTTGACCTAAGCAGCCTTTGTTTGAAAAAGTGGCAGCTGGGTCAAAGCCTGCACTCTGCTGATGGCTCAAATGACTAGAGACAAATAATCTAATCAATATACAAATATAGTGGAGTGTATACGTTTATATGATACATATACATTAATATATATCATAAATATATATTTGATATATGTATGAATATATAGGCAACCAAATGTCCCTTACAATGTAATAAAAGCCTTCTTTTTTTGACATCGTGGGGACCATTGTCAGGGCTGGGTAGGGGTTAAGGTCGAGATGATGGGATTAGAGTTTTCCCCATAAAAATTAATGTAGAGCAACTCAATATATATACGTACAACTCAAAAATATAATTACAAATCTGTGTATGTGTGTGTATAATTCTAAACCCATAGAAAACGGTCGCTAATTCATTGCACTTTTTCTTTTCACTTTCACAAATATTCAATTACATATGCACGTTTAAATACAAAACGAGTATTTACGTATGGTCCCAAATACGTACTCGGATATTCATATATATGCTATATTGATATAAATTATCTGTCTTCTTCAATTAAGAAATATTATCTGTAATGTCATATCAGATACTTAATTGTAAGCAGTCACTGCTCCCGTTAGAGTCGCGTTTGGAATCACCTCCCTCCCCCTCCAGTGTGGAATCTGGTCACTTCCCAGCGGGCGGGGCTCATGACGCCGCGTATTCCTGAATGGGACTGGGAAGAGCCAGCGCTCGCAGACTGCAGTTGGAGCTCCTGTGTATAGAAATAGGAAAATAGAAAGTTATAAGTATTAACTGATTGAAATGGATTGTTTTGGGACTAAGCACTGCTTGTTTTTATTTGTATTTATTAACAATGTTTTGCCGACTCTGCAGACTAAAGAAGGTAAGTACTTAAAAGTGTTTTACGAGCTGAAATTTACCGCATGGGGTGGAAGTAATATCACGAATATTCGTATATATACGTTTCACTTTTCATAAAAATCAAATTTTAATAATCAGAAATTATTAAATGTATGTGATAACTTAAGTGTTATATTTTATATTTAGGTTTTAATTTCATTACTCTGTATTTGTATGCACTTTCAAAAAACTTCTGCACTTTTTTGTTGTATATTATTTATTAACTTGACTTCTCAAGTATTTTTTCTCAAGATGTTATAACTATGTGGAAAACATAGCCTATATCGAACTGTAATTATACAATATACGCTGCAAGTTAGGCAAGAGCATTACTTTGTGTATCCCAGCTAATGCATTTTCCGTAACACATTTGCACCCCAGGATAGGGGAAAATGGAAATATTAAATACGGGGCCTAATTGAAATTTTATCTAATGCTAAAGAGTACATTGAATAGCCTGGCGCTGCCTTCTGTCACCGTCTGCTGAGTATTTCAGAAAGCAGACTGCTGACGGCCGATAAACTTTTTTACTGCTGAAAAGTGACATACTTTAGTAAGCTCTGGTTTCCGACCTCCGTTAACGCGCACATCGGGAGCGGACGCCAGTAAGCTGTAGAGCGCACTCACGTGCGTGTCCGTATTATATGCACGTCTCTGTTTAGCAACAACAACAATAGCAGTACGATATATAATAATATTAATTATAATAATAATAATAAATGTTCGTTAATAGCGCTTATTTGTATGTTTAACCACATTTTGCTTTGAACGTAACTATTGCTTGAAAATGAAATAATTTAAAACATTACACATTTTACTTAAATATGTGTAGGATTGTCTGATTTGTAAACCATTAGCTTCCATACCTGTCAAAAGGTCATATTGGTATCTTTAACTCTGACTAATTATTTTAATAGGCACTTTTTGACAAGACTATCTGCATTCACTGTAACCAGCAGGATGAGCTGCCTTGTTTATAGCGATGTTTGTCAAACCAGCAGAGCACGCATGCTATCTTAAACATTTTGCTTGGCGCTAGAACCTTCCAGCTGTAAAGCATAAACGATCTTTATGCTTTCCCTCCCCTAACAGAGGTACTGTTGGACATGAGGTCAGCTGGCGGAGAGCTGGGATGGCTGCAGTGGCCCAGTGAACAGGGGGTGAGTTCTTCTGGCATTCATCTGCATACTTTGATTGGATCTGACTTGGTTACTTGGTCTGTAATTCGTCACATGTCAGAACAGCACCTTGTTTGATGTTGTTCTATTTAGTCACCCAACTCTTTTGTTTTTGGAACATTTTGTAATCGTTGCATGCGGTTCTTTTACGTGTTTCGAAAACCACTTTACTCCAGGGAGTTTTTCCTTAAGTTCCTTTCAATACTGCTCAACTCAGCTCATTATCTGGATAGAAGCTAAGCTCGCGTAGCATTACAGGTGCAAATAAGTCATGTGTCTAAAAAGGCAATCGCCTAGTGAGAGTGTGTGTAGCTCTTATGAGTTCTGTAATCTTGTCTGGATGGTTGTAGTTTCACATTCTGTGCTGACTAATTTTATTAACATTGGTCAAGGTCCATACAGTCTGTTGGATGCTGACTAACCCTGAGCCCTTATCACAGACTAGATTTCAGCTACATATATGTGTATTACTCTGTGCACAGACAGTGAGATGGAATATGGAAAAACCACCCAGTTTTGCCATAGGCATTCAGAAAGAATCACTGTTCCATTCCAAGTGCTGCAGTTGAGATGTGGACTTTTGTAATTCTACCTATAACTACTTTTCTGCCTGGTTTGTCTATTTCGGGCTCAAAATCTTGACTCACAACAGAGCCAGCAGGTTTTTCATTGACTAATCCCCTTAAGAGTAAAATCTTTGGATCACATGACCAAAATAGAATGTAATAAAGGGGTTTGTAAGTGTCATCCTATTGGCTGTGCTTTGGAGGGGAACATTGTGTGTTTCAAATACAGTTTAAACACCATGCTTATGTAAATCGAAATGTGATTTTCCTTACGCTGTCTTCTTCACTATATACAAGAACAATGGAGGGTGCAGGCACTTAAATTCATAGGACAGGCACTGTCAAAACTTCTGAAGAAGAGCTTTGTCATACTGTATCTTTTTATTAATCTTTCGAATATCATTGTATCCTTCTTATGATGCTTCAGCAGGGATTCTCCACTCCTTATTTGTGGCAAAAGGATTGTTTATGGTTTACTTACAACAACACTTTGGTTACTAATGGATTTAAATAGAAAAAAAACCCATTCTGTTTGATTTTTTAAAACTAGAAAGATTTTTGTGTCAGCAGTTCCTTCTGCCTAATTGCATATAGCCCTGATTTTACCTTTAACACATTTTTAATAACCTTATAAAACATGTAGGAATGCAGTATGTGGAATGACTGTAAAGTCTTTTCTGTTTTAGTTGAGTAATTTGATTTCCTCTTGTCATGTGATACTGTGGTCCTGGGTAGAAAACTAGTTTGGTTACTGAAGTAATTGTATCTGTTCTATTGACAGTGGGAGGTCCTACAGACTGTGGTAAATGGTACCATGTTCTACACATATTCCGTGTGCAATGTGGTGGAGGGTGAGCAGGACAACTGGCTGAGAACGACCTTCATCCAGCGGCGGCCGGCTGCCACGCGGGCCTTCGTGGAGCTGCGCTTTGTGGTGCGTGACTGTAACTCTTTCGACGGAGCTTCACTCACTTGCAAGGAGACGTTCAACATGTACGCGGCCGAGGCAGATGCCGATGTGGGGACGAGCTTCCGCAAGGGCCAGTTCAGGAAAGTGGCCACTGTGGCACCTGATGAGATCTCCACCCGCGGGGAGCTCAAAGTCAACACCGAGACCAAGGTGGTGGAGTCACTGTCGCGCAAAGGCTTCTACCTGGCTTTCCAGGACCTCGGCAGCTGTGTGGCACTCCTCTCTGTTCGAATCTACTACAAGATCTGCCCCGCCACCGTGTTGGGTCTGGCCTCCTTCCCGGACACGGTAGCTGGGGCTGAAGGAGGGGCCTTGAGGGAAGTGACGGGAACCTGCGTAGCCAATGCCATCAGCCAGGAGCCCCCCCGCATTTACTGCACTCTGAATGGAGAGTGGGTGGTCCAGGTGGGCCAGTGTCGATGCAAGCCTGGCTACGAGGCTGTTAACGGCTCCTGCCGAGGTAAGTCCTGGGTGCTGTCTCCTGTCACCCCTTCCATGCTCTCCATTTGTCAGTGGAAAACAGGGTCATTTCCAAACACTGTTGATTTTTCTTGAAACTTATCAGACCCTGCTTTTGTGGGCTCATTCTTCACTCCACTGTCCAAATCTCTCAGGGATTTTTTTCCCTCTAATTTACTGTTTTGCTCTCCTTTGCCTGATGCTGGAGATTATATTAATAGTAAATGGATGTCGCAGGCTGAAAGTAAAGTGCTGACAGACATTAGTGATCTGGGTAACACACTGAAACTTAGCAAGGAGGTGAAGGGGTTTTTCCACAGAGATGTGCATATATGTGCATATGCAGAGCGCGCACACACACACACACACGCATGTTATTCTGTGCACACATTAACATGTATATTGAAAAGCTTGAGTGTACATATCAATCCACACTTCGATACATGAGGTCTCCATCATGAGCTGCCTCTTCAGTATGTCTTTCTGCAAAGCTCTTCCTCTCCATACATTTTCTAACTGAAGTCAAAGAGCAGAGGTGTGGAGATTAAGTGATTAGGACCTGCGAGTTAGATCAGAATGGAAGGTAGAACAGTAGACAGAGGTCTGTACAGTAACCTTTCTCATTACTGCAAGGTGGAAGAATCTGCTGTCAGGGTGTGGCTTGGTCAATGGGAGGACCATACCACGTACCCATGGGGGAGACAGGAATGATGCAGTTAAATAAACACTCGGAAGGAAATATTCTGCGGGTGACTCAATGTTGATTCAGTTTCCGTATTACACCCTTCCTATCAGTCAAATAACACCTGACAGTTTGGCAGACACATTAGTCCTGCATTGCACTCAAAGAGGCACTGGATGGCATACTTGTCAGTGCCAAGAAATACACCCTAATTCCAGGGTAAAGGCCATCGCTTTCAACTGTATGTTGACTCCTGCAGACTATAATTTAAGTGTCAGGTAGGGTGATGTTCAAAAATCACCGTAGGCCTTTTTAAAATGGTGCTAGCAATGATATTATTATTTAAAAATGTGCTCATTCTGCTAAAATCCCAAGTTCCAAAAAGAACTAAAAACCTACATTCTGTAATTTGGTTTTATATGCCGTCAGTTGATTTGCTGAATCATATATCAGTATAATTACTTAAAAATTACTTAAAGATCGCCAAGTGTAGACTTGCAATGCATATTTGAAGTACATCTCTGGAAAAAATTAAGTTAACTTAAGCAAAGTTTTTAATTTCACCCATTTCTCAATGTATGCGCCTGTGTAAAATATACATTTTTTATTGCAAACTCCAGCCTGGCTCTTCCCTGCTTCTCATTAATGAAGGGCTTCTTCTTTGCTTTATGGGACCTCAGT
This sequence comes from Mormyrus lacerda, assembly GCA_015163995.2. NCBI lineage: Eukaryota > Metazoa > Chordata > Actinopteri > Osteoglossiformes > Mormyridae > Mormyrus > Mormyrus lacerda. Next base: position 4,181,033 of record JAABNX020000044.1, read on the forward strand.
CCTGCTTCTAGGAGCCTGATACGCACTGTCCTAGCAGTGCAATTCACACCTGCACTTAATGTTTTCCATTCTTTTTGAAGGTCACTTTATTTTGTCTTTCACTTCAAGGGGCAATGTCGGATAAGTTGCATTCGAAAATCACTTCTGCCCTTTACCTGACTGGTTTCTGGTCTTTCCCAGTGTCTCCTGCTTCACCTTGTTCTTGTGTACTGTAGTGTTAGAAAGAGCCTGAAAGCAACTTAATGTTCACTGTAGCCTTCTGCCAGCATAACCAGAATTAAACCAGGATTTAACAATGCAGATTCTTAAAAAGTACTGTATGGAGTGGCCACTTCACTCCAGCGCTGTATGTATATGTTTTATAATGAGTACTCAAGTCATTTATAAGTATCGTAACTCCCAAGCCCATGTATAAGAGATGCGGGATACATTGAGCATTAGCTGGCATGACACTTTAATCCGTCAATGTCTTAAGGCCTCTTTGATCTTCTTCTGTAAATAAAGGAACCAGAAACGGTAAACAGAGCAAAGGCCACTTGCTTATTTTGGTGTGTGACTGTTAGCGATCAAGACAGCTCTCTTGATTCACAGTTTGACTCACAATCTGTTACGTGTACTCTGAATCTGGCGCTTTTGGGATCCTCATAAATGACAAACTAGGCTGTCGCTTCCTGTATCTGAAGCCAGTTGTTGCATATGAAAATTTTAGTTCTGTCCGGTTTGCTATATTGTTTAAAATGTGAAAAGATGTTATGCTTGGCCTCTTTGCTAGTGGATGTCTTGAATGTCCTAAGCTTGAACATCCGAAAAATTTTGGCTCTGTACCAGTGAAATTGAATTGCATTGGTAAATAAACATGTGTCCTTAATGAATTGCTGCTTTTAAAAATAAATAATGATTATGACCCATGTGGAAGAGCGAATCAAATGGAGTTGACAACTCAGTGAGACAGAAGACATAACTGATGACTGACAGACCAGTCTGTGTGTCTGAGGTGATGCTGATGGGAGTGGGCTCCGTGTTTCCGAGGTGGTGCCGATGGGAGTGGGATCCGTGTTTCTGAGGTGGTGCCGATGGGAGTGGGCTCTGTGTTTCCGAGGTGGTGCCGATGGGAGTGAGATCCGTTTTTCCGAGGTGGTGCCGATGGGAGTGGGCTCCGTGTTTCCGAGGTGGTGCCGATGGGAGTGGGATCCGTGTTTCTGAGGTGGTGTTGATGGGAGTGGGATCCGTGTTTCCGAGGTGGTGCCGATGGGAGTGGGCTCCGTGTTTCCGAGGTGGTGCCGATGGGAGTGGGATCCGTGTTTCCGAGGTGGTGCCGATGGGAGTGAGATCTGTGTTTCTGAGGTGGTGCCGATGGGAGTGGGCTCCGTGTTTCCGAGGTGGTGCTGATGGGAGTGGGATCCGTGTTTCCGAGGTGGTGCCGATGGGAGTGA
>JAABNX020000044.1:4192640-4205226 GCA_015163995.2 Mormyrus lacerda
ATGTCCCCGTGTATTTCAACCAATCAGATGGTGGTAACACAGCCAAGCTCGGTTTAGTCACGCTTTCAGCCATGCTTGTAAGCAGGGCCATGCCAGTGTGTGTACCGATTGGGTACAGCTCGGTTCCTGGTGGCCGTGGAAAAGTGCCCTAAGAGCCCTCAAGAACTATAGAATAGTTCAGGGAGCTATGATGAGCAAAGAATCACTTCTCCTCTGGCTGCCGGCTGACTTACCACCTCTGGCCCTGCAGGACCATGATGGGGAGTTGTCCTCCTTCCAGCTGGTGGGCATGCTCCGAGGTATTGCCGCCGGCATGAAGTACCTGTCTGACATGAACTATGTCCACCGTGACCTGGCAGCACGCAACATCCTGGTCAACAGTGGCCTGGAGTGCAAAGTGTCTGACTTTGGCCTGTCACGTATATTGGAAGATGATGCTGAGGGCACCTACACCACAAGTGTAAGTCTGTGGATGGGCTAAGGGGAGCATTTCTTTCAGGTTAAATACGTTTGGATTTTTAAATTAGCATATAGATAGTAATGTCTATCTGTCTATCCTTTGCTCACCAGGGAGGCAAGATCCCGATTCGCTGGACAGCTCCCGAGGCCATTGCCTATCGGAAGTTCACGTCGGCGAGTGATGTGTGGAGTTTTGGTATCGTCATGTGGGAAGTCATGGCCTATGGGGAGCGGCCGTACTGGGATATGAGCAACCATGAGGTAGAGCATTTTAGGTTGCAGGTCTTGTGGTGGGGGACTTCAGCGCTTCCCTTCTCCCTCATAATAGATCTTCTGAACTGGTTGATGGTTCATTGGTCGTGGGTGAGGCTCATGGGGAAAGTTCTTTACTTTCTTTATGATGCATCTCATTCTTGCTCAGTAAAAGCTGGACACTAGGAGGAGGCTCTTTGTAGTTGGGTTAAGCTCCAGGTAGATTGGGCAGTTCTGGATAGGAAATGAAACTTTCTGGATTGAGCTTTGGGAATAGAACTATTAGGATAGAACATTAGAATAGAACTTTAGGCTCTAGATTTATTTTTGGGAGTTTTGCATTTAGGATCAGCTTTTTCAGAAGAGGTAACAGTGGTGAGCATTTTGTCACATTCTTTTCCAGGTGATGAAGGCCATCAATGAGGCCTTCCGCCTGCCAGCGCCCATGGACTGTCCGTCGACCGTGTATCAGCTGATGCTGCAGTGCTGGATGCAGGAGCGCTCCAGACGGCCACGCTTTACTGACATTGTGAGCCTGTTGGACAAGCTGCTGAAAAGTCCAGAGTCCCTCAAAACTATCGCTGACTTTGATCCTCGGTAAGGGAAGGCAGTAGGGTGGGGGCTGGAAGAGGGTGCCCAAAGGACTCGGGTCACCTTGGCCTGAAGCTGAAATGAAACTCGATGACATTTTGCTTTATTGTAACTATTGAATGGTTAAATGCCATATGGTTTGTCTGTATAATATGCGTAATTTTCAGCTTTTGTTACTGGACTGACAGATATGTTTCCTGCTGTCAGTAATCACACTGCATAAAATGAAAAACCTATGCTGAGAGATTTGGATCTAGTTTCTTCCCTCCAGCTGTCCGTATGCTAGACGTGGACTCTTAATGGCTTTATTATCTGCTTTACACACCACTTATTAAATTGTCATTTAAATTTTATTTACTCTTTTTTTAACTATATTTTAGTATTAGGTCTTTACCTTTGCAGACAGTCCAAGAAGTAGGTGGAAAAAGCATTTCACTACACCTGTGTACAGTATATGTTTCTTTATGCAACAATTAAACTTTAAAAATGTTAAAATTATGAATGGTACATTTATAAACCAATGTTCATAATAAGCCACACAATTTCGGTCTTTTCTGTATATATGGATATATGTGCATGAATGACGGTGCTGTCATTGTTACAGTGTAATTTGTTCTATTCCCACAGCGTGTCCATCCGCCTGCCCAGCACCAGTGGGTCCGATGGCTCCCCTTTCAGGTCTGTGGTAGAGTGGCTGGAGTCCATCAAGATGAGCCAGTACACCGAGAACTTCACCCGTGCTGGGGTCACCACAATGGAGCAGGTGCTGCAGATGAAGATAGAGTGAGTAAAGAGTCACGTCTTTATGTTCCTTTGCGCATTAGCACACATTTTCTCTGAAATGACCAGATAAATGGCTTTGTGTGGTTTGAACAGCAAAAATGAAAGGTTAGCTTAAAAGACAGGCCCCTACGAGTGAGTGAGGGGGGAGGAGTAGAAGGGAGGAAAGGTCTCTCTGTGGTGGCCTGAGGCTGCTGTATGCCCTCCCGCTCTCCCTCCCTCTGTGATTTCGCCCTCAGTCTCTCTGTCTCGGCCCTGGCCTGCAGAACCTGTCCGATATGGGGGGGTCTGGTTTACCACCGGGGTTACAAGTTAAGCCTGGGGTTGCCTGGAAGGGATGTACAGAAATAGACTGAAATGTAAGACGAAAGTAGGGCTCTGGTGTGTTTGGCAGGGAGATCTTCGGGTTGGTCCTGGGGAGCCCTGGTGAGGGAGGAGACCCTTAGTGGCCTCTGGCCTTCATAGTGCCACACACTGAAATGGAACCGGTCACACGACCACAGAAAAATACGTTCTACATATTTCTCGTTGTTTTGTACGTCGTATTCTTTTCCTACAGTCTTCATATAACATTCTGTTCGATACCAAAGAGTTCTTTACGAGCTTAATGGCTGCTCTGCCTGTGAGACAGCAGAATTGTGCTGGAATGGATTTTTCTTAAGTAATTATGAGCCTGAATGGAACGAGTGGCTGGTGAACGGCAGCGACACCCTGCGTGCTGCCTTTGGTGGGAAACTAATCAGAGTCTGCCGTGTTAGCCCTGATCGCCTTATTAGCTTTTATGCCACGGCACTGTCGAATTCTCCAATCTGAAGGGTGTCGGTTAGTTTTCTATAACTGCCGGCCAAGTGATCCACAGCAGAAAAAAGAATGCACGATTAGGCTAAAGTCTAGAACCTGTGGTCAGTGATTAAAAACCTAAATGAATTACTGATGTTATGCACTTGCAGTCCAGTCATACCTTACAGTCCTGTTTCACCTGCCTAAATGAGATAATATGCAAGTCTTTTTTAATAATCAGTAAACACTAAATAAGGTGTGTTTTACCCATAATGCAGTTTAGTGTCAGGAGGTACATAAAGCTAATTTAATAAAACAATGGCTGAATATCTACATTTACTTTGCTTTGCCTTTGTTTTGTTTAAATACATAACACACAACTTGTCGTGCTTTAATCCTTACATTCTTATGTTCTTACATAATTTGCTGTTTGAGGTCAGAATTAGTGAAGAAGGGTTTGTGCAAATTCCTCTCATAACTTTCATCTCCCACTCCATCCGTAAGGGACATCCGGAACATCGGGGTGCGATTGCCGGGCCACCTGAAGAGGATTGCTTACAGCATCCTAGGCCTGAAGGACCAGACAAGCTCCCTCAGTGTGTTTGCTGTGTGATCCGGAAGCCACCAGCCTGCAAGCAGATACGTGGACCTCCAAGCCTGGCTTAACTGCTGCAGCACTGGCCTTGTGCTAAACAGAAGTCGGCTGTGCCAGACTGAAGATGATTCATCATTCAGCTTTAGTAGAATTTATTTTCAACTTAAAAGAAATGTAATTTAACTGAAGCAGGGTGAAGAGCCGTGAAGATTTCCACTAAAGACTATTTATAGATAATTGTATACATATCAGACTTTGTATAGAAATATATTTTGCTACTTATATGTTTCATAAACATCATTTTTGTTTTTATACCTTTTTACTATGACCTGTTTTTGAAGATTTTAAAATTCAGTTGTTTTTCTACCTTCAAATATCACCTGTAAAGGCAAGACGTTGAGGTGAGTTCCACAGCAGCATTTGAGGATTTCATGTAAACTTTTTCAGTAATTACTATACAGACATCTAGCTTTATTTAAAAGGATGAAGGTAGTCAGGGCTTCTCATAACAGACCCAACAGAAGAATCGCTGCAAGACATGTCTCCAAGCAGAGCTGGTCAGTTGGAGACAAAGCTATTTGCAGACAGTGGGCACGCGGGCTGCGGCTGTGAGATATTTATAATTCTCTATATTCTTGCTTTCAGAAGATACAGGGAACAGGAATGCGGTCAGGGTTATTCCAGAAGCACTTACTATTAAATTAAACTTCTGAAAAGGAATGTGGTTTATAGTTCAGCTGTTGTGCAGAGATTTCAACAAGTGATGTAATGATGTGTAATAATGTGATGCAAATATGGACGAATACAAAATTATATAAAACTGAACAAAAGTGTGAACAAAATTTACATGACTGTATGACCACAGTGTAAGCTGTATGAGTCTGGAAGACTTAGAGCAAAATACGAGTCTAGTGCTTCCAGATGTTGTGTTTTATATTCAATACAGATATTGCAAGGTATGAAAGCACTGGTTTCCATCTCTGTGCATTTGATAGGAATGCTATTAAACAAAGAATGATCATTTGTTTCAAGTCTGGGTATTTTTATATGATAGCGAATTCTGTAACATGGCATTTTGTGTCTTTATATTTTTGGTACCACTTTACAATAAGGCTCCCTCTTGCCACTTATAAATGATAGTAATTCTGTAATTAAGAAAAATTTTAACTTGTGTATAATTCTCTATTGATAATTTTCAAAGTATTACAGCCCGATTATAAACCATTCATAACCTGCTATAAGGGTAGTCTTATTGTAAAGTGGTACTATGTTTTTAATTGATCATTAATGGCCTGACCCTGAAATAGACCTAATGCTGTCGAGTTTTATTTCCATTTCATAACCATTGGCAACTCTAACTTAGAAAAAGTGTGACCCATTTTATTGTTTTATACTTCATAATTTAAAAACCCTATTTATTTTGTTTATTTATTGTGACAAAGAAACACTGAATTGGAACATTCTTTGTAAATCCCTTTCCTTTCCAATTAAAATATTTCTACCATTTCTCATCTGAGTCATTGATTCTTATTAGGTTCTGTATTTGTCTTCTCAAATATCATACAGTATGTAACTTTTAATCTTTGTAGTCACCGGATGCTTAGAAGGATGGAAGGAGTATTTCATTATTGTGGGCAGCAGTTCCTATTTCTTATGTAAACATGCACATCTTTGTATAATCTATGTAATCCATTATATACACCCATCTATTGTCCAACAATTTATCCAGTATAGAGTTACAGGACAGTCATTCATGCATGTTGGACAATAGCAATAGCGTATGATCCAATCATTATTTATCACTCATAATTGTAGTGTAAGAAAGACAACAAAATATACTATGTTTATAATCCTTTTACATGTATTATTAAATTATGGTCAGACAATAGCAATATTACTATATAAATTATGGCTGTCAGTTTAACCAGTTAGCACCATTACACATTATTATGTTTTAGACTCATCGCTTAAACTAGATACCCCAATGGGAGAATAGTATGAGGGAAGGGACATATAATATTCCTGGTTGTAAACAACACTCTTCGGTTGTGATGTTGCACTCACCCAGAATTCACGGCCAAAATCAAGTATCCAGTTAGCGTCCCACAGCGAAGCTGGAGGGGAAAGGCAAGTTCTGATTTGTTACAGCTTGAGGAAATTTGGGACTGTAGCAGTGAACTGTTATGTTAAATTTCTCGACAGTTGTTTGAAAATTATCGTCTGTTTTATCATAGTCCAAGAAGAGTCTTGGTTAAATAACTTAATTTTATTATTATTTCAAGTTTTATTTAAATTGTGAAACTTTTATTTTATTGGAGGCTAATGTCAGGCTTTTTAGATTTTTAGAGCTAAATAGGTTTTAGATTTAGATGCTTTTTGTTCATGAACATTCACTTTCTGTTTTGAGATCAATGTCATAAACTGAGAAAAAAAGCCTGCTGTGTATTTAGTGGAGTTAAACACTGTTATGCTGTAGCTGCTCTATTTGACCCATAGAACACCAATATATGCATTTTTATCTATATTATGAGACTTCAGTTTGGAATAAATACATTTATGCAGAGATTATAATTGTTTTGGGTGATATTGCAACATGTTTATTTCTTTCCTTCAAACACAAGTTTTAATTGAGTTGCTTAGTTCTGTGGCTTAAGAGCACATATTATTATTTACAGGTTTCTGAGTGTAAGTCGGCTGTATGTGCTGCTGATTCAGTGTAAGTATATCACCCTGGCATATGGCAGTGGTGGCTTAATGGTCAAGAAAGTTCTTGTAATAGAAAGATTGCTGGTTTGAATCCCTGACAATGGATTCTGTAATATAAATGACATTTTCAGAGATAGACATTAAAACATGCACAAAGACAAATAACCTCCTCGTTGGTGGGGAAAGATTCTGCGAATTGTCATATAATTGTAATTTGCAATAAACGAATAAGCATTCTTTCAGACCCTGAATAAGAATTCTTTCAGAGAATTCAGGTAAAAAACACATTTATTAACTTTCGCATTTCCAGTTGATCCATCCAGTTCTTCTAGAAATTGTACAGGTTGGTGAGTGTGTGTGGAGTACGGATTAGATGGGCAGAGCAGGTGATGTGGTTGTCCGGGGAACTCAGCCTTGTCATCCCGACAGCACCGACTCCAGAATGTTATGTAAGTTCACACTTACAAGGAATTTGTCACGTTATGGTGGTTCCAGTGACATGAAGCAACCATAAAACAGAGTGTAAAGAAAGAAACATAAAACATATCACAATCAACATTTAACTTATGTTGTAGATATTTTTAGTTGGAGACTTGGTTCGTATATTAAGTGAGTATTTTATTTTCTTATTGGACTTTCAAAATTAAAGAAATCTAGCACTGCATACAACTTCTAGAATTCTATAATTGTTCAAATAGGGCACATACACATCAACCAGTGTTGAGGCAGTGAGCACAAATTACTTGAGGCAATTTTAGGGCCTTCAGGAGAAACCAGAATGCTGCATAATTCGGTGATATTGTGTAAAACTTTGCAAAACATTCTATCTAGAGTCGTGGCACCAGCCTTTGAAACTAATCGGTGCTCCTTATCTTATGTCCAAGGCTGAGAAGGAATAGAAGAACAAAGGTGGGTTTCATCTAAGTGCACAAATTGGGTTACATATCATAAGCAGTATCTTGAGCACATCCTGGTACAGATGCAAACAGAAACTCTTGTAAATGAAAGCAAGCAAACAGGAACTACTCTAATGAGAGTAATTTGTGGCTCAGATACCCCTAGCTTACAGAGCTGAAATTACATCAAACAGAATCTCTGCACTTCAGCTGCGTTAATAAACATTCCGCAGTTTCTGTTTTCTTCCACACTTATAAACAACATGAAATAGTAAGCTAGTATACATTAGTGTGCAGTTCTGGACCAACAGTAGTAATTATGTGTATTTATATTAGTAGATGTGTCAGTTGTTCTGGAGGGCCACTACTTGGAAAAAAAAACAGTTTTTCTGTCTTAATATCTTGTTTTTTGTGACTGGAAGCATACCTGATTATGCTCTGGAGTCTAATCCTGCATTCTCTGTCCTGCTTTCTTGATGATGAAGTCAGTGTAGATCTCTCATTTAAGTTCTTGAGAGATTATTGTTCCCAGGAATTTGAAGGACTTGACTGCAATAACCGTTGACCCAGAGATTGTTGAGGGGGGGGGGCTCCTGTAGAAGAAACCTGAAGGCTGAGGAATGTTAATTAAGACAGCCAGAATGCAATAACTCTGTTTGGTGAAGTCGCATTGCTGTAAATCATGGGTCAGAAGTGCAGTGCCTTTCATAGTGGTGTCTTTTTCTTAATACTCCCTAGTCTTTGCTGCTATGACCATAATTTTAACTACCTCCTTGCTTTGAGTAGTTTTCCCTCCCTCTTCTCCCCAGCCTTGGTTGGTGGGACAGGGAGTATCACCTTGTTTTGATTAGGCTCAAATCCCATACTACTTTATCTAAGCAGGCTCAAGTGTATAGGATGCTCCATCTGTAGAAGTCTTAGTCGACAGTATCTCTGAATTATGCAGTAATCCGACTCTTCTTGAATACACAACAGTTTAGCGATGAGGATGGGATTATTTAAGGTGAAAGACACTGAGTTAACCTGACCAGTGACTCTGTTGAGGCAACGACGGACGAGAACGAGACAGCAATGGCTGTAAGTTCAGCGGGGAAAAACATCAGTTAGAGGAAAATGGTGTTATTGTCAAAAGATGCAAGTTTCACATGAGGAATCAAGTTGAAGGAGATTCGATCAGTGAGTACATTGCGAACTTGATAAAAATGGCGGCAACGTGTACATTTGGGACATTTTTAGACAAGTCATTGTGCGATAGATTTGTCTGTGGAGTGTGTACTGCCGAATTGAGAGACTGTTTGCTTAGTACAGCTCAAACAAAAGATTTAACCTTGTCGCTTGCTGTGGAAATGGGGCTTGCGTTTGAAGTAACTAAAAGCAGGGTGCAACAGTTTGCACAGAAAATGTGTAAAGGTAATGCGGTGGTGCAGACACGACCTGTTAAGCACAAAGAAGTCCTTGGAAAGCCCGATGCAAGTGGGAAGCCATGTTATTGTTGCCAAGGAAATGGCCATAGACCACACGGATGCAGATTCAAACAAGTGGAGGAAGAAGTGTAGAAGACACGACAACATTGCAAGAGCATGTCCACTCAAGGAGGGGGACTGGTACAAGCCTTCAAAATGGACAAAACATTTGAATGCTACATTAAAGCAACGTTGTGATAATCTCATGCTTGAGATTGTCAGAAGTTGGAAAGTTCCACAAAGCGAGAGACTTGGAGGTTACAGCGTTTCCCAGCTGGACGTGGAGAACGATTGCGACACTCTCCAGCACGAGAAGGATCGAGATGTCAGCGATCCCAGCTTCCACCCGAGGGGCGATGCAGTGTTAACAAGCCATCCTGCACGATTATGGCACCACCATTCATGGACACGGGGCAAACCCTAGACTGTGGGAGTACTGAGCTTTTTGCCATTAATTCAGGTACTGGTGGAGTTGTCAGACCCTACTATGTATATGTGAGCATAAATGAAGTGAGGGTAAAAATGGAGGTTGACACAGGTGCAGCTGTCTCTGTATTATCTATTGTCTGAAAGGCTGTACAAACGCCGGTTTCAGTGAAACTTCAGCAAATTGTATGCTAAGAACTTACAGTCGAGAATCCTTGGAATTGAAGGGTAAATTCACAGCAAAGTTAAAATGCAAAGGTATGATGAAATCTCTGGAAGTTCTAGTAGTTAAAGGAAATGGTCCTGCATTAATGGGTAGAGACTGGACCAGCCAGTTTAACCTAGACTGGTCAAAAGCCCATAGAGTAGCTTCGGAAACTGTGGAGGATTTATGTGCCAGATATGCATCTGTGTTCAAACCTGAGCTAGGGAAGCTAAAGGGTATCAAAGCAAAGCTGCATGTTACTGTAGACATAGTGGCAAAGTTTTGTAAACCACGTAATGTGCCTTATGTGCTGAGAGAAGCAGTAGAACGAGAGCTGGCTAATTTGGAAGCAAATGGAGTGATCTTGCCTACTAACTATAGTGAATGGGCTGCCCTATAGTTTGCATACCAAAAAAAGATCATAGTATCCAAATATGTGGTGATTTCAAAGTCACTGTTAATCCATGGTTAAATGTGGAACGGTACCCATTACCTAGAACTGAAGATTTATTTGCCAAACTTTCAGGAGGTCAGAAGTCTACTAAAGTAGATTTGTCCCAAGCGTATCAGCAAGTACCTTTAGAGGAAAGCGCAAAAGGCTACCTGACTATAAACACCCACAAGGGGATTTATAGTTACAATCGCTTACCATATGGGGTTGCAAGTGCACCAGCATTTTTTTAAAAAAATAATGGATCAGGTACTCCAAGGTATGGATGGTGTTATCTATTACTTGGATGACATTTTCATCACTGGTAGGGACACAGAGAGTCACCTATGTAACTTGAAAGAGGTTCTCTGGGGACTGGAAAAGCATAATCTTAGGATGAAGCAACACAAATATAAATTCATGAAGAGCAGTGTGTCGTAAGACGGAGGGAATGTGATTGATGCCACAGGCAGGGAATCCAGAAGTCAGGAGTTCCCAGAAACCTTACAGAACTCAGAGCATTCTTAGCTTTGTTAAATTACTATGGTAAGTTCATACCTAATCTGTCTTCGTTGATTCAGCCGATGACTGCCCTTTAGCATAAAGACGTAACATGGGATTGGTCAGAGAAGTGTCAGAAGGCATATGGTGATGCTAAAAATTCTTTGCAGTCTAGTCAAGTACTAGTGCATTATGACCAGGAGTTACCACTAATTCTGGCTTGTGATGCATCTCCTTATGGGGTTGGTGCAGTGATTACCCATAAAATAAAAGACGGGAACAAAAGGCAGATTGCATTTGTCTTAAGAATGTCGACGAAAACTGAGTAAAATTATTCACAAATAAAGAAGGAGGCCTTAGATATTGTGCTTGTTTGGGGTTATGAAGTTCCATGAACACCTTTATGGTAGGAAGTTTGTTTTAGTGACTGATCCCAAGCTATTTTGAAGATTTTGGGGCCTAAGACAGGTATCCCAACCTTATCTGCTGCAAGAATGCAAAGATGGGGCCCGATAATAGCTGCATACACATATAAAATACAATATAAGAGGTCTGAGCAGTATGTTATGTACACATGCTTTAGGAAACTGGAGTAGGAATTGTGGGGTTAGTCTGTGGTGCGCATGTGTAGTTTTGGCGAACAGTGAGATAAGAAAAGGGGGAACTGCAAAAAGTCACTCTCATGTCCAAGTGTATTTATGAGGCGTAAATGGCATAACATTTGGTGACGAGGATGGCCGAATTCAGCCTGCCACCACCTGCTCCTTTCCTTTTGGTCCCCAGTGAACCCCGTCCCGTGGAACCGGTGGATAGATAGTTTCAGAGTATACTTGAACTATGAACAGTTCATTGAAGGTGTCCTGCCCCGATCGTCTGCTCCTTCCATGTGCCACACCCCCTCATTAACCCCATGTGGATTCCCCGTGTTCACCAGCTGTTTCCTGTTACTGTCATTAGTCCAGTGTATTTAATCCATGTTTCAGTTTGTTTCCCCAGTCATTATATTGTCAATTGTCAGTTTGTTTCCCCAGTCCCGGTCATTGTATTGTCAATGCATGTTTGCTTGCCTTGTCTCAGCTCCTTTCGATTAAACCCTGTGTTCCCTAATTCCTTGACTGCTGCCCCTCTGTCTCCACTCTGCGTCCAGCATACAGCATGACAGAATGACAGGATCCCTGAAGACTACACCTCGTCTACATGAAGAGGAATACCTCGACGTGACAGGCAACATATTAGCTCGCCCAGCCCGAAGACCGAGAGGATCTCCTGCTTCGGGCTATTGCCACCCGGAGTAGGGACGTCCTGGAATAGATGACCCTACCCGGAGACGCACACCTGGCTGGGGAGGAACGCAAAAATCTGTGGTGGCTGAGATGCGAGGTGGCTTAAAATGGGACGCCGCAGCCCGTGGATTAGTTTACGGTCCTCTGGCAGAATTACAGGAGGTACCCTAAACGCTGCCGCCTGCTGCAAGAAGGTGAAAGAAAAGGCGTAGAAGGCATGGGCAGAAAAACGTGTAGGAGGTCTGTCTAGGGGCTGTCTATCTCTCCGCCGCTTCCTCGGCCGGGTGTCGGGAGGAGCCCCTCCTTATTCTGAACCCGGCGGTGTTTGCGCCTGCTGCCGCCACCCCCGAATGTCCGCCAGCCGCTTCGCTGCCCATATTGGCAGCACACCCCTTTTCTGGGACGTGCCTGGCCCTTAAAGGGGCCAGGTCTATTTGGGACTCTATCCCATGGGTTCCCACGTTCCTGAACCGGGCAGCTTCGTCCCCTGTGGTTCCCGTGACGGCAGCTTCGCCCCTTGTGGTTCCCGTACCTGCAGCTTTGCCCCCTGTGGTTCCCATGTGGTTCCATGCCGCACCTCCCGTGGTTCCTGTGCCGGTGGTTCCTGCAGTGCCCCTCGTGATTCCTGTGCCGGCGGTTCCTCCTGCGCCTCCTGCTTCGTCGGCCCCAGAGGTTCCCATGCCTCCTGCAGCTTCAGCTCCCGTGGTTCCCGCGCTTCCTGCAGCTTCGGCCCCAGGAGTTTCCGTGCCAGCTGTTCCCACAGTGCCCCCAGCTAGAGTGCAGATCCCGGCTGCAACCCCCATGGTCCCTGTGCCTGCGCTGCCCCCTGCTGGTCCGGAGTCGGCAGTTCCTTTGGCAGCCCCCGTGGTTGCTGTGCCAGCAATGCCGTCTGAGGCCCCTGCTGCATCTGAGATGCCACCCGAGGCCTCTGTCCCCGAGGAGGCCCCGGATTGCTGGACCGACGCTCCTCCCTTTACAGTGGAGTTGGAGGAGGAGCTGGAGTGGGACATCTTGGGGATCGCCCTAACCACCCCAATGACGCTCCCCATGATGCTCCTTGTGACTTCCCCCATGCCACTCCCTGTGACTCCCCTCGTGACTGACCAAGCGACTCCTCCACCGTCACCCCGGCTGGGTCCCCTCCTCTCAGTCTCCCAGAAAGGGAGAGGACATCTGCACTGGGGCTGGGTCACGACCGCCCTGCCTCCCAGCTCGCCTG
>JAABNX020000044.1:4205326-4217369 GCA_015163995.2 Mormyrus lacerda
GTGCCCTGGATGTGCATCCCACAAATCTCCATCAACTGCAAGATGCTATCCTATCAATCAATATATATATATATACAGGGCGGGGCAATAGGTGTGGCTTTCCACAAAGAATGTACGCATTCCAGGGTGTAAGAAGCTCACTGCCCGGTATATCATTTCAAATCCTGAAAAGAGTTGGACCTGTCACGGTAAAGTTGCAGCTTCCACGCGTTCCACCTCAAGCCTGTCAAATATATCCCACTTCGGCCAGCTGTTGACCTCCCGGCAGAGGATCTACCGCCTGTGGAGGATGAGGGACCTTCCGCCTGGATCCAAACATTCCTAGATTCTTGTAGACTGCAGGGGAAGCTCCAGTATCTGGTTGACTGGGAGGGAGATAGCCCGGCGAACAGAGCAGGGTGCGAGCCACCAGCCCCATCCAGAGAAACCGGCCCCCCGTCCCAGGGGTTGGCCCCGCAAACACCGTCGGCTGTCGGGGGGTACTGTCACACCCATGGAGGCGGGACATGACAGGTGCAGCTTGTCTCCAGACAATCAACCTCCCTTATAAGTGGAGCGAGCACAGAACCACCTCACGAAGTATTGAGCTAAGGTGTCATTGCCATACCGAGCGTTTTTCTTGTCTATTGTCTGCCCGCTTTCCCTCTCCTTGTCCGTTCACCATGTGCCATCCTTACCTGCTTACCTTGCCTCCTCAGACCCGCTCCCGTCCTTAACCCACCTACCCTGCTGAGCCCGGCATCTCCTGTTTCCCTCTCCTTGTGTGCCCCGGTCCTGTGTCTTCCTGTTGGACGGACTCACCTGGTAACGACCCCTGCATCTGGACCAAGACCACGATTTCTGCACGCCCCTTCGGTACCTCGATCTCGGCTCCCTTCCTCAGGGATTTCACAATTTCACCCGCGCCCACAACGCTCACCATCAGCATCTCGGCTAAGGAGACCTCGCTCCTTCACTACGCAGAGCCTTCGCCCGCCTTTGTCTTTCATCCGCTGAACCCATTAAAACCTCTTTGCCTTTGCATTCCTGGATCTTGGTCTCCCTTCTTACCTGTGTGTGATAGAATACTTTGCCTCCTGATGGATGCAGCAGGGACTTTGGAAAACCGGATGGCAGCCCTGGAGCAACTGGTTGCTGCACGCGCCGCCCAGGTACCCCTCCCGGATTATCCCCCACGTCCAACTGCCCCTCTGCCGATCGCCATGCCAGAGCGCTATGACGGTAATTCAGACCAGTGCCGAGGATTCCTCTTGCAGTGTGGTATATACGTCGAGGAACACCCCGAGATGTTCCACAACCCAAGAGCGGAGGCCAGATTCACCATCTCTTTGCTGACGGGCCGTGTACGTGAGTGGGCAACCACTTTATGAGCAGATAACAGCCCCCTCCTGACCTCGGGGTGAGAGTTTCATAGAGCTCTGATGGAAGTGTTCGACCATCTGGCTGTGGGAAGAAGATCTGGGTTCCGGCTATTGGAATGTCGCCAAGGTAACCGTTCCACTGCTGAATTTTCCCTTGAGTTCCGGACCGTTGCCGCCAATTTTCGATGGCCAGACGATTGTCTTCAAACCATTTTCCTAAAAGCGTTAAACCCAGACCTACAGGACGAGTTGTCCCACAAAGGGGAGGCTCCCTCTTTTGATGACCTGGTTCGGCAGGTGGTTCGGCTCGACAATACCAGTAAAGTCTCCAGACCTAAATCCAATAGAAAATCTTTGGAGGGAGCTGAAACTCCGTGTTGCTCAGCGGCAGCCCCGAAACCTGACAGATCTAGAGAAGATCTGTATGGAGGAGTGGGCCAAAATCCCTCCTGCAGTGTGTGCAAACCTGGTGAAGAATTACAGGAACCGTTTGACCTCTGTGATTGTCAACAAAGGCTTCTGTACCAAATATTAACATTTTTTGACTCAAGTGATCAAATATTTATTTGACACAGTAATTCACAAATAAATTGTTACAATGTGATTTGCGGATTTTTCTTTTTAGATTCTGTCTCTCACAGTGGAAATGCACCTATGCTGAAAATTGTAGACCCCTCCATGATTATAAGTAAGAGAATTTGCAAAATCACGGGGTGATCAAATACTTATTGACCTCACTGTACGTGGTTGATATCTTAAAACATCCGAGAACACATTGTCACGTATCGGTGAGATACATAACACAAAGTAAAAGAATGGGTTCTGCAAGGCCCCGCAAAAGTAATAGAGGAGAAATATGGGAAGGATGCCATGTCAGAATTGCCAGAGCGGGAGGAATTTGGTTTCCTTAGAAACAACAGCTTCAGTCCGAATCAGATAAGCCAGCTGCGTCAGAAATTAGAAGAAAGGGATCAGGCTGGTTGCTCAGGGACAAAGCATGGTGGTAAAAACAAACCAAATTGGATGGTTTTCCAATTGTGGGAAAATGAGGCAAATTGCAGAGAGATGAAGCGTTTATAAGGTATGAGAAAGAAGCAGGAAGCAGAGAATGTAGAGGAATGTGAGATTCCTGTGAAGATAGTAAACAGAAAGTATGGACTGCAGTCATCCTTTCTGTCAGGATATGTGGAAATACACTGAGGGTCAGTGGCCTAAAGCAGGAACTTTTGATTCTTGTAAAATTCAGCATTGGATGGTGGGGGCTGCACTCTCCTGGCTGGGATATTGGTTGCATGCGAATCTGTGTGTGAGTATTGGCTCAGGCTGAAGGGGTGTGCCAGTGATGGTGTGCACTAATAAGATACACCTGGAAATAGAGTTTGTAGCCTCTCCCCAAGCAGCCCTGCCACAAGAGCAGCCTCCTCCCTGCACTCCCAGCAGCAGGAGATGCCCCTGCCCCCTTCCCTCCTTCCACTGCAGGTGAGGATTGTGACCCCTCAGCACCTGACTCCACCTCCTCTTTGACGACATGAAGCCACCAAAGAACAAGACTGCAGGAGGAACCCACAGACCTTCTGTTGGAATGTCCTAATCCACAAGAGGGAGACAACGTTCTGGTTCTCTGACCTTGGAAGATACAGGAGCCGAATTTTGTTGCAAGTGACTTGCCAGATCCCAGGCAGAACGGGCCTCGCCTTGTGGCAGCCCTTCAAAGGCTGCTCCTTCAGTGCAGACCCACTGCAGCAGAATTGGTGTAGCTGAGTTATTTAGATGCGCAGGTTGTCACAGCCAGCTGATTTGAAGCACAGCTGCAGCTTTAAACTTGAGCCTGGTGAATCCTGTGAGCACTGTGGTGAGTGACTGATAAGAGAATACTCCAGCTACAGTGGGATGGAACCCCAAGTGGACTAAGAGAAGAATTCCCCCTGGAAAGTAATACCTATGTGGCTTTATGTTGACTTTAGAAATAATAATAAATCTCTCCCTTGTCTAGAAGATACTGGAGCTGCTCATTCCCTACTCTGTGCAGACCCCAAGAAGTACCCCTTGTCAGATAAAACTGTCAACTCCCACATCAAAATCAATTACCATACTGCATCAAGTCATTGGTAAAGAATGAGAGATTGGAGTATTTAATCACTGAGTTGCACCTGTCTGGTAAACTTGTGTAAACTCTGACTCTCAGGTGAACCACTGCAGCAGTAAAGGTAGAAATGAGTGGAGATGTTGCATGGTCTAAATAGATCCAGACTCACCCAATTATTATTATTGTTAGATTTTGTTGCAAGACTGTACTGGTCTTCCTCAGCACATTGTGAAGTTGGCTTTGGAGTGGTGTAAGGGGACTGGGGAAGTGTGTTCCCCAAGTGAACTGCACTGTGCAGCCCATCTTAGCTGGGGAAGTGTGATCTTTACACCTGTGTGTGTACAGTGAGCAATAAAGGGGAAATTGCCTGCAGTGCTGATTTTCTGTATTTTGTTAATCTGGGTAATAATAAAATCTCTTTATATACGAGCCAAGTCTCCAGTTGAAATTTCTATGACACACATTTAGCTCCAGATTGTTATGTTTGCATTAGGACACCAGTGGATATATTTATGCATACAGATTCATTACCATTGTGTAAACCTGATTAACACTTAGTCATCTGCCAGTTTCAGTTTTATACAGTAGTTAGGTCATCATTTGTATAGATAGAAAATAGCAAAGTAAAGAGCGCAGAGCTCTGAGGGGCTTAAGGTTTCAGGGACAGAGAATGTGTTTTCCCAACCTCTCATTCTGTTTCCTGCCTGTCATAGATTGCACTGATCCCCTGACAGATGGAGACAGGTGCAGTGATTCGGAAAAGCATTGTTTGAAGAAGTATGGGATGAAATGGAGTAAGCAGAAGGAAACAAGACTCAAAACAAAAGGGGTTCGTTCAAACGAAAGGAACAAAAACAGGAAATAAACAGGACCACGACAGAGGAAAGTGAGGAAACAGAAGAAAGCAAGGACGCAACATCAATGACAGACCTGGGGAAGACTGGACTGGGAGGCACTTAAATACATGAGTAAATAGAAGGCAGCTGGGAGTGATTAACATTCAGAGCTGAAGTCTACAAATTATAACTATGTCAGGATCCTGGATGGTCTAGGTGCTGTGTATATAGTGAAGGCCTATATTGATGCAGACCATATGCAAAGGGAGTATATGCAGGGGATCTGTGGTTGTTTTGAAGTAGGTGAGCTGTTCTGTACTCATTTAGGCATCCGATTCTTGAATCTTTGCATACTGGGACAATGGTGAAGTTTTTGAAGCGGGGGGAACAGAACAGAGTTCCAGAGATCGATTAATGTGCCTGAGAACAAGGGTGGAAAGTTCAGAGACAGGGAGTTTCTTGGTTTTTGTCTCTTATACAGTCTACTGACAACCTGCTAGTGGCTGAGAGGGTGAAATGTGAACAATAGGCTGATAGGCGGTTCTGGGTTAGCTTACCAAATCGACAGTAAAATCTGTGAAAGTAATTAGCCAAAAGACAGCAGTCCATGGAAAGGATGGTCATCTTCTTTTTGTAGTTTGAGTTCCTATATGCCTTCCTACACTGAACATGGGTCCCTGACTGTGAAATTGCTCTTCAGCTTTGCAGAGTAGCTTTGCTTGGCTGCTCTGAATCCTTTCCCCAGTTTGTACTTAACAATCTTGAAGAGGTTACTCTCCCCACTTCTATAGGCCTCCAATAAAGTGTCTAATTCCTGCTTCCCATTTCCATATAATGTACTGTGTACATCTAGGCAGTTGATATGTGCTTTGTTAAAGAATCCTATGACGATATGTAGGGCATCTGTATTGTTATAATCTATATCTATTCTGAACGTTGCCATCGTTTATTGTGCACAGAAAACTGTGATAGAATGTATATTCTGAGCATAATAAATGGAAATTTTCATGGAGACTTTCCAGGTTGGACTGTGAAATTATTTGTCTATCTTTGTTAATATCGAATTCTTCCTCATCTACATTCACAGAAGGGAACAGTTCATGGTGTGCTGAGTATAGCTGAAAGCTGGACAGAGGCTGTTGGCCAGAATTGACACTTATACTCATGTTTTCATGAAGCAGAGGGCAGATGACGGAGCACCATGTCCGCCATGTATATATAGTGAAACAACCCCTTGCTTTGCACTTGGGTTTCTGCACTTTTTCAAATTGTTGTGAATCTCTCATGCTACTGTATACTTGTATATGGATGGTATGCAAATGAATCTAACTTGATTTCACAACTGATCACTACAAGAACCATATCCTTGTATGCAAATGAATTTATTTAAGCTTAAAGCATTATGGTTTTTGAGGTAGATATTCTACTCTAAATTCAACAGAGAATGAATATAGTGGCAGTAAGTGGTAGGTATACTGAACTCCTCATTAAACTGATATGGGGAGACTGAATGTACATGTGTTTGTGTATGTTGGAAGAGAGAAGCAACTCAAGGCTCTTTGGCCTTCCGTGTTCATGCTCACGCTTGTGTGGTGGACCCAGTAGCTTCTGCTTTGTTCTAATTCATGATTGGTTCGTGATGACAAGGTGATACTCTGTAATCAAGGACAGCAGTATAGCCAGAGTAAGTGAATTCTTTGCCAATGATTTTTAATTCTAGGAATATTTGCCAAACATTGCGTTTAAGATATGGATACATTCTAAGTGTCCAGGTTTCTTGATGTTCCCAGAATATTATTCCACTACTGCAACTGCAATTACAACAACTCATTCATTTTCCAACCCGTGGGGGGTCCGGAGCCTATCCCAGAAGCAATGGGCACGAGGCAGGGAACAACCCTGGACAAGGGGCCAGCCCATCGCAGGGCACACTCACACACTGTTACCATTCACTCACACATGCACACCTACGGGCAATTTGTTACCTCCAGTTAGCCTCAGCATGTTTTTGGACTGTGGGGGGAAACCAGAGTACCTGGAGGAAACCCCACGACGACACAGGGAGAACATGCAAACTCCACACACATGTAACCCAGGCGGAGACTCAAATCCGGGTCTCAGAGGTGAGGCAACAGTGCTAACCACTGCACCACCATGTCACCCATAATTACAACAACTAAGGTTAATAATATATTATACAGATAGTAGAGCAGTGGGTAACACTGTTGTTTTACACCAGAAAGGGCATGGGTTCCATACTGCATGGTGTATTTGGGGTATATGCATATAATGCTATAATAAAAAAAATAACCTTCAACACTGTGTTAAAAGGATGTTGAGGTATGTGCCCTGCAATGGGTTGGTGCCCCATCCTGGGTTGTTCCCTGTCTTGCACCTGTAGCCTCCGGAATAGGCTCTGGACCTGGCGCGACCCTGTAGCAGACAATGGATTGATGGATGTTCAGGTAATAATGTTATTAAGCTGACACTGACAGATTAGTTAAAGTACAACATGGAAATAATGTTCCGTTAATGCCACAGTATGAATGTTCTTGCCAACTTTGAGAGGACCTTCAAGTAATGCTGGCTAACGTTCTGGGAATGTTCTCTCTTACTGGGTTGTACACATCTGTTCCTGATTGCTTAGCTATATGTCTTATGCGCCATGTATAGAAGTGACAGTGAGGTGTTCTGTTTGTTCTGCATGTGTTCCTTTCCTTCATGGCTTGCTGTGCATTTCCCGGGGATTCTGTTCTGTGAGACCTGTGCTCAGACTTTCAGATATCCCATATTCTGTGGGCTTGAAAACATTTTCTTAGGAATGGTCCATTTTACTACTGTACTTTGCCTCTCTTTTCCTTTCTGCATTGGATGGATTAATTTTCATTTGGTAACTGAAATCTAGCAACCATCTGGAACTTAGAACCGCAGTAACTTTTTATACTTTGGGTTTCTTGCATCACCCAGTTTGTCTCCCTTCCATCGGTGTTTATTTGTGCTCCTGTGTCCATTTGTGGAATTATCGTTTTCTAACCTGGTTGCTCAAATTCAGATTTTAAAATGCACATTGTTGAACTAGTATGTAGTAGTATTATAAACTAGTTTATAGTAATATTACACAAAGGCAAGATGGCTATTCTGAGGAAAAGTGAGGAACACACAAACAGTCTCTGTCAAAAACAAGTCGTATGTCGTAATTAGAAACAAGATGGAATGATATCCTTGCAGGTAATGGAATCTGAAGGTGCCTTTGTATAATGTCTATTGAACTCTGCTTCCTGTTCCTAATCTTTAATTAGCCTCTGTGTGCCGGTGGGTTGTGGCTCCGCAGAATAAGCCTCTGTCTCTATAATTGGTTCACCAGTTCAAGCCTGGCCTTGACAGAACAATTGCATGTCTATCGCCCCTTGAGCAGGGCCCTTAACTCCCAGCTCCAGAGGTGCCACAAAGGTGGCTGCCCTTTCACTGTGACCCTCACCTGTATGGAAAACAAGAATTAATGAGAACTCAGTTTTCTAGTCCACATTGAATTTCTGTGCTCTTTTAGTAAACATTTATTATTTCCAAAAAGCGAATGCAGTGACACCTTTGGAGACAGAAGCATATTTTTATGAGTATTTCAAATGTGCTTTTAATATAGATTAATATGAAAATATATGTATATAATTTAACAACTATGTTAAATTACTATTGTTGTTATAAGCACAGATTGCTTTCAGGCTATGGCTAAAAGCAGTAAAGCCCTTGTAAAGCCCGGCCTCGGACCAGACATTCCACTGTCACGCATCTGCTGAACGCGCCTGAAGATTCTAAACCAGGCACACATACTGTGCATTTCAGCTGCCAAAACTGCACACTGAAGGGAAGCTGTAGAAAGTGTTTAGCAAACTCGGTTGCTTTCAGAGTTGGTGAACTGTTTAAAAGTTATATATTTATCGTTTAAAAACACTGGCAACATGACAGTAACAATAGACCAAACAGTTATGCTAAACCACAAAATTATTGGAGAAAAAAAAGTGCACTCTCTGAAATACATATTAGGTTATGTAATAATTTAAATACTAAAATATTTTAAATTGATAGTGTAAATTCTTATGGCCCCAAGTACCCATCTGTGTTGTATGTGTGATCCTGATGTGCTCTACTGTTGTATACCTGTTGTGTATGTTGTGTATACCTGTTGTGTATGTTGTGTATACCTGTTGTGTATGTCTACTTTGCCACCTCCCCACATTTGGCTGTTGTGTTATTGCTTATTGTGTGGTCATTTTAAGGACTAACATAAAGAGAAACAAAACCATTTTCTCTGGTCTCTTGACGCTGCCGTGATTCTTCAGTCTGGTAAGCATTACATTATTGTTAACAGGCCTGAATGGAACGCAATCATTTAATACTGTTCCAATCTTCTACCAACGTCCAGATCATGTATGTGTGCATTTATAAGAGAACTAACTATTTTGATATACGGCAACTGAGTTTTGAATGAAGTAACTAGCAACTAATTACCCATTTTCAGTAACACTGCAATTGACTAACTTTTTTGTGAATGTGACAAATAAGAAGGCCCTTCAAACTTTATGCCTTATCCAGGGTAGTATTGGTTTATTCCAAAAAATGTTTACTTTCACACACATAACTGAGGTCTGTTAAACAGCCTTTGGTTTTCCATACCATTTTTGCAGGTTTCCTTTTGCATATCTGGTTATTACAGGTCATTTATCCACATTCTGTGGCCACTACCTGGATCTGGTGTTTCCAGTTAACCCATCTAGCGTGTCTGTCTCCATTTTAACAGAAAAGCACCTATGACCTTTCCCCCGAAAATTAGATTTTGTCGTTCATCCTCTTAATTCCTTCCTGTCCATGAATGTTTTCAGTGTCATTAATCACTTGGCCACACGGAGATCCGGCCTCAGTAGATAATGACAGTGATTAGGGTCTGTGGAGCAGTTGGGTAATGTCTTTCCAGGTCTGCAGCGGGCGGTGCCTGCTTCACATCAGCTTGTAAGCTGCATCGGTTGGCCATATTGCTGTTGTTGCTATGTGAACCACTGCCACAGTCCCAGTCCAAATAAATGTAATATCCTCTCAGCCTGACCTACAATAACATTGCCTTACACACTGTGCTCATTATTAAGTTCTTTCTTTGGCTTCCCTGATATTGTTTACTGTGAATTTTGTCATTGTGCTGTGTTGGATTTGACATAATTGGATTTATTGCAGAAACCTTTTAGTAGATGGTGATTATGAATAAAATGTCCGGATGACAAAATTGGAAATCGCAGCTCAATTTCAGAACACATAGGCTCTAAGCTGCCCTTATTGTTCGGAAGAAATGAAACTCAACGTCGTTTTGGCAATACAACATTGTATTACACGTAATCTATGAGGGGCCGTTTAGGAAATATTTCAGACGTTTGTTGCACAAAGACATTTGAAACATACACATTCACATATGAATGTCACACATGCATCCATACTACTGAAAACTCACACACACACATATGAAATGCTCATACAGATACAGGTGAAATGTATTTCTCACACTCACACACAAATATGAAATGCTCATACAGATACCGGTGAAATGGACTCACACGCATATGAAATGCTTATACAGATGCATGTGAAATAGATTCTTATGTAACAAAAATAACATACAGGCTTCAACATAAAACCTAAACTGTGTGTTAAACATTCATATAGCAATAGTGAAGCTTTTCACATGTGCATGTAAGCATTTCACCATATCCGGAAGGTGTTTCACTATACTGTATCTGGAAGGCGTCTCAAATCTTAAGCGGGATCCCTACGTGCTTTTTACGTCTCATCATGGCAGATTTAAACAAAGACCATGTAATGTCCGGACTTCGTATACAGTATACAGCCAGCCTCTCTACTTTTTCAAAATGTTTCATGCATTCAAGATATTTTACATGCATATTATCCAACAAGAATCAGAATGAGGTTACTCGTCTATGTAAGGATGATAAACAAGGTTCTGGGCTTGGCTACATGGGGGGTATGGAGCTTACAAACTATAAATCCTAGTTTTTTTATCAAATGAAACTCAAATTTCATATATACTTTATCTAGACCTTTCTCTCGACTTCCGGTGCATTACCATTTCCATTGATCCAGCTTCAGATGATTGGACAGCTTGATTAAAGTTCACCCGAAGTGAATTGAATTGACCGGACTTGATTAGGAAAGGCATGTTTCTTGTCAGGCGAAAAACCAAAAGTAGGCCTCAGAGACAGGATTGTGTCAAGCAGTGGAGAGTGTGGAGAAGGGCACTAATTTTTTCTGCAAGTTTAATGGTTGTAAAAAAAAACACAGGCTTTCAGCATTCTTAAGCTGAAGAAGATTGGAATGACCAAGATTCTTCATTGAGTTGGCCGCCAAAGCAAACTGAGGAAAAAGAGGACGTAACCAAAAACCTGATTCTTACTCTGACAGAACTCCAGAGGTTCCTGCTGACTCACTTTGGAGGTGCCTCACTGACTCCAATTCTATGGTCCGATGAAACCAAGATTTACTTCATTGACTTTGACATCTGGAGGAAATTGGCCATGTTATGTGCTGTGTCTAACACCATTTCTAAGGCAAAGGGTGACTATAGCGATTTCACGCTGTGGGACTGTTTTTCAGCATCAGGAATTGGGATTGAATGGGCATAGGAGGAACAGAGAAATCCTTGAAGAAAATTTCCTCGAGGACGAACCTCAAGTTGAGGCAAAGGTTTACCTTCCAACATGACAACGGACTGAAGCACACAGCATAGAAAAAGCAGGAATGGCTTCAGAACAACTGTGAGTGCCCTTAGTTACCTAGCCAGATTAGATTGCCTAGATTGTAGAGTGATTAGTCGACGATGTCGACGCAAAAAAATTGTAGACATCAATATTTTTAATTGACGCATCATTTATTTTTTTAAATTGAGTTGTTTTGATTTCCCAAAACACGCCGACCATTTTCCGACTCCTTCAGCTCGGCTCCCTCCAACTTGAGTGTTGCCAGATTTTGAGGTTTTGGATTTTATATTTGGGGAGTGTGAATACCTATGGATAATATTTATCTAGGAATCTATTTCTCATTTACGTATGCTACAGTAAGTAGCCACAACAGTGTAATACTTTGATTAGCTCAGACAGTTTCGGGGTATTTTGGGATAATTCGGACCTTAACAATTATGGATCTGGCAACCCCACGATCAGTTCAAAATGGCGGCTGTATCAGGGGCAGAGTTATGTTCGGTTTCAACCAAAATGATGTGTTAATGTGTAACTTAAATGATATACATATATAGGTCTGGGTGGTTTGCAATTTTTCTTTAAAAAAGTCTCTTTGTATTCCTTCAAAAGAAGGACTGCCCTCCACAGTTTGCTGCAGCTCTTACTGACGGTGTCCTGAAAATGCTGATCAAAGACATGAGATCACTGTCAATGGTAAAAGATCAGGGTTTCCGAGCTACGGCTGAAACATTCCAACCTGGCTACATTCTCCCTAAAAGAACATGCTTCATCAACATGATGGAGAAGAAATATGGCGATGAATTACAAAAAGTCAAACATGCTCTCTCTTCATGTAGTTCCATGCTCAGTTTAACAGCAGATGCCTGGTTGACTATTGCTACTGAGGCATAACCTGTCATTTTATAAATGATGATTGGGAACTCCTGAGCTCCTGAGCTACAGTTTGACTACTATGCCACTCGAGGAAAGACACACTGCAGAGAATATTGCATCTTGGATTGAAAA
>JAABNX020000044.1:4236638-4251692 GCA_015163995.2 Mormyrus lacerda
ATGCAAACATCACAGAGCATAGGGAGAACGTGTAACTGCCACACATCATGGAGAGAACATGCAAACTCAATACATTATGGGGAGAACATGCAAACACCACACATGATGGGGAGAACAAGCAAATGCCACACATCATGGAGAGAACATGCAAACATCACAGAGCATAGGGAGAACGTGCAACTGCCACACATCATGGAGAGAACATGCAAACATCACAGAGCATAGGGAGAACGTGCAACTGCCACACATCATGGAGAGAACATGCAAACTCAATACATTATGGGGAGAACATGCAAACACCACACATCATGGAGGGAACATGCAAACTCAATACACTATGAGGAGAATATGCAACTGACACACACCTTGGGGAGAACATGCAAACACCACACATCATAAGGAGAACATGCAAACTCGACACACCGTGGGGAGAACATGCAACCTCAACATACCATGGGGAGAACATGAAAACACCACACATCATGAGGAGAACATGCAAACTCGACACACCATGGGGAAAACATGCAAACTCAATATACCATGGGGAGAACATGCAAACACCACATATCATGGGAAAAACATGCAAACACCACACATCATGAGGAGAACATGCAAACTCGACACAGCATAGGGAGAACATGCAAACTCGACACAGCATAGGGAGAACATGCAAACTCAACATACCATGGGGAGAACATGCAAATGTCGCACATCATGCGGAGAACATGCAAATACCACAGACCATGGGGAGAACATGCAAACACCACATACCATGGGGAGAACATGTCAATGCCACACACAGAGGGAGGTGGGTGATGGGATCTGAGTGGACAGTGATACCAGATTAGCTGCCAGGTCACATTGCCAGATAGCAGCATTACAGTGGTATACACCTGCTCTCACCTCTGTCCAGGTAATGACTCCAGAGAGTTTGCCGTTGTCTGTCACAAAGCCCAGTTGTATGTTCAGTACACTCATCACACTATGAGCCTGAAGGAGATAATATGGACTTTACAATAACAATACTGTAAATGATCTGAAATATAATATTTCATATGAAAAAAGAGAGACGCACCTGTTGAACTGTTGTCTGGGTAGAAAGCTGTACAGTGACTGGCTGAATTGAACACACATTTCCCAAACGTTGTCTCAAAATGTCCAGTTCCTGCAAGACAGACATGGTGATTTCATATTTTCTATGCTTTAAAACAAATAGGAGCTATATTTTTAACACATTGCATCTGCTCAGTACCAGTCCACTGGGCCCGTCAGTCTGGCTGTCCAGGAACTTCTTCAGTTCAGATCTATGTACAGAACCCAATAGAACTCCAGACTCTGGAGGCCAATGGAGAAATTTTCAGAATTACAATTAAGACAAACAAAACGGACAATCTTGAGCTACTGTATTGGTCTCTTGCTTCTGGCACATAGGTGGAGATACTATGCAGAGATCAGGACAGAATTAAGATGCTACTGTGGCGATAGTGCTGTTATCAAAGGTCTTTAACAAGTAGTGTTCTTACCTAAAAGAAAATGATTTCCCTACATGGTGTGTTCTTACTTATTAATATTAATAGTTAAACAAATGATGTCATCTGCGGTAATCAGATCCATCAAAAATACAGCATAGGGTCACAGAAAGCCTTAGGCTGATCACAGGCAGCATAAGGCACAAGGCAGGGGAACACTCCAGAGAACATGCTAGTCAATCACAAAGCACAGGGAAGGGGAACACTCCGGAGAACATGCTAATCAATCACAAAGCACAGGGAAGGGGAACACTCTGGAGAACATGCCAGTCAATCACAGGGCAGGGGAACACTCCAGATTACATGCCAGTCAATCACAGGGCAGGGGAACACTCCAGAGAACATACCAGTTAATCACAAGGCAGAGGGAAGGGGAACACTCCAGAGAACATGCCAGTCAATCACAAGGCATAGAGAAGGGGAACACTCTGGAGAACATGCCAGTTAATCACAGGGCAGGGGAACACTCCGGAGAACATACCAGTCAATCACAAGGCAGAGGGAAGGGGAACACTCCAGAGAACATGCCAGTCAATCACAGGGCAGGGGACCACTCAGGAGAACATACCAGTCAATCACAAGGCAGAGGGAAGGGGAACACTCCAGAGAACATACCAGTTAATCACAAGGCAGAGGGAAGGGGAACACTCCAGAGAACATGCCAGTCAATCACAAGGCATAGAGAAGGGGAACACTCTGGAGAACATGCCAGTTAATCACAGGGCAGGGGAACACTCCGGAGAACATACCAGTCAATCACAAGGCAGAGGGAAGGGGAACACTCCAGAGAACATGCCAGTTAATCACAGGGCAGGGGAACACTCCGGAGAACATACCAGTCAATCACAAGGCAGAGGGAAAGGGAACACTCCAGAGAACATGCCAGTCAATCACAAGGCACAGAGAAGGGGAACACTCTGGAGAACATGCCAGTCAATCACAGGGCAGGGGAACACTCCGGAGAACATACCAGTCAATCACAAGGCAGAGGGAAAGGGAACACTCCAGAGAACATGCCAGTCAATCACAAGGCACAGAGAAGGGGAACACTCAGGAGAACATGTCAGTCAATCACAGGGCAGGGGACCACTCAGGAGAACATGCCAGTCAATTAGAACATGCAGGGCAGAGGGACACTCTGCAGAATACGGGTGTCAATCACAGGGCACGGGGCAGGGGGACATGCTGGAGGATACGGGTGTCAATCACAGGGCACGGGGCAGGGGAACATCTTTTATCCTAAGCAGTTACTGTACTTCTTACTATGCCTGGAAATTCTGTAAATCTTTGTGAACTACTGAAGGAACTACTATGGAACTACTGAAGGAACAAGTAATGAATAACAAGTGAAATACTGATCTCATGTTTGGTTATTCACTATTTGTGATGCATCTTTTATCTTTAACTGGTGACTATATTTATTCATGATTTGTTCACGGTTTGTACTTTTAGTAGTAAGTTAAACTTTTTTGCAGTTTTTGCACCCCGTCAAGTAAAGTGTTGCCACAGAATTACTGTCACACTTAGTGATTAGAAACAGAAACATTACTAACGTTAAAGGGACATAATTAATGTCATGTTGCTACAGTAAGCATGGCTCACCATATGATTCCACTACAGGGAACTCTGCCTCGGAGCTGGAGGACAGGGCCTGGCGCACCTCAGCAGCTCCACTGTCCCGCTCAAGCACCATCTCCGCAGCTCCTCCCCTTCCGTCATGTGCCTCTGCACCAGAATACCAAACCTGCCCTAGCTGGACAAAGGACAGGCTAAAGAGAGAGAGAGAGAGGATTAAGGAGGAGTTCAGGCTGAGTTAAACATGATTCAGGATAGGAAGGAGTTTAAGGGAGCAGCACAGCCTCGAGATGAGACCCTCACTCTGGTTGGGTGCGGAGTAGCGAGGGTAGGTGAGGCAGCCTCTTCATGAGGGAGACGTTGTCATAAAGGGAGGGTCGGCGGCCGGAGCGCGCCACGGCATTAGCCAGCAGCACAGCCAGCAGCGTAGGTGCCGCGTGTGTGGACTGGCCTGTCAGCTCTAACACCAGGAGGGCGGGAGAAAGTGTGTGTGTCATGGCCCCCGAGAAGGCTGCAGCACCTGTGGGACGGGGGAACATTACCATCACACAGCTAAATCCCCTACAGTCATACAACTAGTGCTTGGCAGACTGAGGTAATCTCATAACTAAATGACCTCCTTTGGTGAGTGTGTCACCTTAATAGTAAAATAAGGTCCAGCTGGTAATTCAGAAATTCAGGGGAACCAGTGCCACCATTATTAACAAATCTGTCGCAAATTACAGAAAACCAGAAATGATAAAAGCTGGATTCAAAGCATAAAAAGCAGAAGAAAACCTTATCAATGCAACTGGCATTAATTTCACCTGAGAATAAGCTCCTTGACCCTTTTGTTACTCAACAGAAAATCAATTTTTTACACAGGAACCTCTCAATCTTGACTGTATTAAAACCTACATAAGCACCTGCAGTGTCCCCCAAATATATCTCCTTGCTCTACTACACCTACAATGATGAGGACTTAATCCACAGGCAGGAAAAGGTAATAAAACCCAAGTTAGGAAACAGCCAGAGATCAGTATGTGCTATAAATAAAGGTACAATGGGAGAAACCTTCTAACATGCTTTGGCTATGTTATTTTTTTACTTCCTGACTTTTTAGCCAATCACAGGCACCTCATTGTGAGTGGCCGTTGACGGCAGAGCTGCTTGTTTACCAGCCAGTGCGTAGCCCCCTGGATTTATTGGCCTGACGATCTCCCCAGACTCTATTCCATTTGGAAACATATAGGCCAGCCCCTCTCCCACCAGCCGTCCAATAGCAGCGCCTGGGAATATCAGAGCAGCATTTATTATGCCTGCCAGAGTTCCACTTAATGAAAGAAACCAGTAATGAGCAGAAGGAAAGTTCTGAAGGGACAAACACACCACAGCACTGCATTGCACTGGAATCAGAACCAGTATCAGAATGCGCTTTATTGGCCACGTACATCTACATGTACAGTACTAGGAGTTTGTTTTAGCAGTATTTTCTGCATGTATCCTCAGGCAATATAGAACGTAAATTCAGGCAAACAGAATAAGTAGAGATAAAATAAATTGGTTACAAAAATAAATTAGCCTGCAATTCTCACCATATATGAATACGGGCATGAAGAAGCCTAAGGGCAGAGGCAGGGTCATAGCCAGGACCAGCAACCAGAGCTGGAAACAAGAGTAATTACACAATAACCCCCCTGCAGTCATTTACATCAGGCAGTCATACGACCATCTAAACCACTAGAGGACTTCAGAAGGTCCCCAGAGGGGCAAACACACCCCAGATTGATTTGGAGAAGACACAGACTCTGTATGTTATGACACGCAAATCAACTTTAAATAGCACCAGCTGATACTTGATGGTTGCTAGGTAACCACTGCAGTAGCTGGTGTTGTACCTTGCTGGCGCTCCCACCTTTTTCTCATCGTCGCGGCTGATTAGCCTATCGCGTACCTTCATACCGAGGAAGACCACCAGAGTGAACAAAACGGAGGTCCCAGAGGGACTCCACTCCAGCCACACGCTCTCTGGCGCCCCCGGTGGCGGCAGCGCGGACACATTTTGCGACACGGGTTTCCACTGGCGACTATGCAGGAAGGATGCGAGAAGCTGCTTCATTGAGAGCTAAGAGGGAGACACCAGAGGAAGCATCACTACAGTGTCGTCGGTTCACTTGAGTCACCGCTCAAGTTAAAGTAATGAACATAAGTAACACAAAAATGAGCACAAACTGGACATTGTTTCTTTGGTATTTTTGCCAGATTTTTACATTATTATATAAAAGGAATATACTTCAAATACAGTGCCAACAAAAAGCCTTGGATGTGCCTAATTCTGTAAACATGTTACAAATTTATTGGTTTCATAACAATAATCCATTGACAAGTGATGTTTGATATTACTTCATTTTTCTTCCACATTCTCTCTTGTCATAATATTTTTGACCGACTCATTCTGTTCTGTTCTCGCCATTTTACTATTACCCGTAGTCACAAAGCATAAATGTTTGCTGTTTTATGCTATGGCAAAACTACAGCAAATATAACAAGCCCCAATGAGACAGCTTGTCAATGAACTTTGCAATTTGGACCAGCAATTATAAGCTGTGTTTCAATTATGGGGTTTCAAATAA
The DNA here is from genome assembly GCA_015163995.2 of Mormyrus lacerda. NCBI lineage: Eukaryota > Metazoa > Chordata > Actinopteri > Osteoglossiformes > Mormyridae > Mormyrus > Mormyrus lacerda. The sequence continues at coordinate 4,242,355 of JAABNX020000044.1, forward strand.
TGTTTTGCTGGGTGTTCCTAATATGATATATTGTTTTGTTTAAGGAAATCAATAAAGTAAGCAATATAACTGGCCTTATAAAACCAATAAATTTGTAATATTTTTACTGAATTAAGCAAGTGTCCCAAGATTGTCTGTGAGCACTGTATTTGTTGCCTGACATTTGAATCGACAGAGGGAAAGGAACCTGTCACTGATAACCAAATGGTACGGTCCGCTCTGCTCATAAGAGGCGGTAGCAAGTTTGGAACCTGTCACTGATAACCAAATGGTACGGTCCGCTCTGCTCATAAGAGGCGATAAGTTTGTTGAACCTCATTCTCTGTAAACAAATAGTGTTTAGGAGGCTCAGAAGGTGTTTCTGGCACAAGCCAGGCCTACCGTGGAAGCCATGAAACGGCCTAAACCATGAGGGAATGTAACTAGGGCCAGCAGGAACACAACCATTGCTGAGTAGACGGCCTTTCTAGAGAGTAAAAGAGAGAGCAATGGGCTAAGTATTACTGCACTATATAATGTTATATATGTGACCTTAAAGAACACTCACTCTGTGGCTAGTATCTTGCTTATGGCTTGGTTGGTCCGAATGAAAAGGAGACTCCAGCGATGACAGTACAGAAAAACACAGGTCCAGACTCCACAAAGCAACCTGATAGGAGACAGAGCCAGCGGATTGTAACACATGGTAACCTGCACACAGAGGAGACAGCCTAGCAGGCTCACAGCACGCAGACAGGCCGATTCACAGACAGACAGACAGACAGACAGAATGAAATATGAAGAGTAACCACAGATTCATTCAGAGTGAAACGGTGCAGAGAGTCGGAAGAAAGGAATTTCAGCAATAAATTTCGACCCAAAACACATTTTAAGAAAACGTGGCTATAAAGTAATCACAGAAATGGATCCTCTTCACGAGACTTTTCTCATGAAACTTCAGAAGACAGTGTCGCCATGTGAGGTAGGTTGCTGAGGCAAAAAGCTTACCCCAGGAGGGTGAAAACGAGGATCTCCGGGGGGTAATAAGGCAGGTCAGTAGAAAAGCTGGTCTTAAAAAGAGCCTGTATGGTCTCTAAAAACAGTAAAACACTTCTCAGGTTTTCTTATTTGCACCCATTCTGAATGAGATGCCATTATGTAATTACAGACAAACAGCCCCAGTAAATGTACATTATACCCAGGCACCTGTCGTCATAGGTTTTCAGGGAAATTCACAGGAAAGTGTTCATTTAAAAAAAAAAAAAAAAAGATAAGTGTGAGCTCTGTCCACTAGGGGGCATTGTGACATCGCGGGTCAGTCACCCTGCTCCCTGCTCCAGACGGCCAGGAGGCGGAAGGTCAGTGCCCCAAAGGCAGCGGACAAGAAGCAGCGGCAGTAGTCGTGCACGGTGAAATGGACGCTCATCACTTCCACGCTGAAAAGCACCCCTGGTAGGAAGAGCAGGGTATTAACCATAATCGGTTAGACAGGTACACTGGACCAGAACCTTCCAGCGGTACCTACCACTGATTGGAGCCCCGAAACAGCTGGCAACTGCCACCGCGGCTGAGGCAATAAGCATCCTGTTCTGTGCTCTGAACTACGAAGGAAGTGAGGGAGACCTGAATGATGCTACTGGCAGTGTAAGGCAGCAATCTTATTACGGCTTTGGTCAGGAGCGAAAGGGGGAAGTTAAGCCCTAAAAATGTGCAACGTAATTGGATCGATCTGCTCGGGGGACCTGATATGAAACGGTTTCATGGGGCTCAAAATCTCTTGTGGTGCTGCTGGCTTTAGTGTCCTTCCGCAGAATGAAATCACCTCTTTCTTTCCATGAAAGGAGATGCAAAGCCGGTCCAAGAACGCACCCACCATGGTTGATAGGTGAACAAACGGGCCCTGGGAACAATAGAAAGAGGACACATGAACAAGTGAACATACTAGCTAATGCACTCTGCTGTAGACACTCTGCTATAGGCACTCTGCTGTAAGCACTCTGCTGTAAGCACTCTGTTATAGGCACTCTACTGTAGGCACTCTGCTATACAGTAGGCACTCTGCTGTAGGCACTCTGCTGTAAGCACTCTGCTATAGGCACTCTACTGTAGGCACTCTGCTATACAGTAGGCACTCTGCTGTAGGCACTCTGCTGTAGGCACTCTACTGTAGGCACTCTGCTGTAGGCACTCTGCTATAGACACTCTGCTATAGGCACTCTGCTGTAGGCACTCTGCTATAGGCACTCTACTGTAGGCACTCTGCTATACAGTAGGCACTCTGCTGTAGGCACTCTGCTGTAAGCACTCTGCTATAGATACTCTGCTGTAGGCACTCTGCTGTAGGCACTCTGATATACAGTAGGCACTCTGCTGTAGTGCTCTTGGACTGGCTTAGTAAATGGGTAAGAACAGTATTCAAAAAGTACAGGCAGTCCTCGAGTTAAACGTGGCAGAACTTGTACTTATAAACGGACTGCCATACAGCTTATTATTATATACTATATGTATATTATTTTTCGACTTGACACTCCCTACAAATTCAAGTTAAACACAGACTTTACTGGTAACCTGGGGACTGTGTGTATATCCCTTTTTAAATAAAAGGTATTTTATGGCGATGCATAAAAATGGATCCATACCACTTTGCCCAAGAATACAACACTTCCCGCCGACAGAGTGCAGGTGAGGCCGACCAGCTTGGCAAATAGGTTTGACAGAGACAAGTACTCCGGGAGCTCTAGGCCCGATAGTATGGTTCTCACCTCTGGCAAACCAGACCCTTTGGAGGAGACAAAGGAAGCAGGATAAGGGAATTTGGTAACACTTCACTTGAGGGGGCAAAAATGATATAGAGTTATGCTCTTACTTATGTATTAATTAACCATAAACTAACTCTTAGTTACATAGTGATCTTATATTAATTAATGAATGATGCATCTTTTATCTCGAGCAGTTACTATATTTGTTACTATATCTGTTAATTCTCTAAACCTTTATTGAAGGAACAAGTAATGAATAACAAGTGAAATACCGATCTGATGTTTGGTCATGAATAGTGAATTGTGACGCATCTTTTATTCTTTTATACAGCTACAGTTCATGATTTTTACCTCGGTAGTAAATGAGGTGATACTAAGTATTTCTGTCCCATCAAGTAAAGTGTTAGCGGGAATTTAACACTGACATGTACTGTAGGTCGTGTCCCCCCCCCCCGACCTGCAGAGTTAGGGCTGATGCTGTGCGAGAAGGCGGTGGACAGGGTGCATAGGATGGTGGGGTACAAACTCCAGCAGAGGAACTGCAGCAGCAAGTGGCCCTGCAGCTGCTCGTACAGCCAGCGATGCGCTGGGAGACACAGGGGGAGACAGGCGGGTACGTCCTCAGTCCTGCAGGTTTGATGCGTGTGAAGCACAGTTCTGTGCTCTCATACAGATCTGCGTCCCTCTCTGCAAACGTACAGTATATGTGTGTGCAGATTTGTAAATTTGTGAATGTGTTTTCCTTCACCTTCCAGCAGCTTAGCCACACTCAGGTCCATAAGGAAGCTCATGAGAGCTGTGAGGATCCCCAGGGCACCAAAGCAGTACCATTCAAACCCCCCCAGAGTGCCGAAGACACCCCACAGCCTGAATAAGATAGCTGGATAAAAAAAGAACAGCATCAGTGCCATTTTGGTGGTAAATCCTGCATGTGCTACAAATATCAGTAAAGTCAATGTAACATTTGGAATACTACAGGTATGGTAACCAATATATAAAATATATAATTGTTATATATATACTTTTATGTACAGTATAATATGCATGTAAGTAAATAACAGGCTACATTTGTCGTGTATTAAACATCATTGGAGAACTCAAATACAGCAAATTCAATTTAAAAGACTAGAAATCTCTGGACCTTTGACCCTGGCACGAGCAAGTTGCCATGGTTTCCACAAATTCTTGCCAGTGAGCAGAAGCCTCTCATTGGTGGGTGCAGTCCGCTGATGAGGGTAGTCCTCCTCTCCATCACTTTTATTTGTTTCTGAGTGAATATTGACTGCACTAGTGAGACTGATTCCCTCCATCTGCGTAAAGCACATTATTTTTATTAGAAAGCAATGACTCCGCTGAGGCTGCATGTGCAAATTTGTTTTTATGCATATGATCATCACACACGTAAAATAATTCAGCATATTAAAAGAACAAGTTTTTATAAAATGCACATGAAGCAATCGTGATTTTTGGCCATTATTATTATATAGTTTGAGCATGTTTCATATAAATGTGATCAGAAGTTTTTTTTTTCCATGTATAATTGAAAGATGGACTGAGTGAGTTTTGGAAATTTGCTCTTCAATTAGTCCAAATGAATGGTAAAGGACACTAATACTCACTAAACTAATATTCATACAGGAAAAATGGTTAATTCTGTGTATATATAATTAAACACAGAAATATATACATAATGTATATTCTATTTTAATAACAAAGTACATCATGCGTACTAACACTGTAGGCATTTCATAGCCTAATATAAATACATAGATGTAACCATTGACTCTGAGAACTCCAAATCTTACCTTATACCTTGTCAGCCTCTCTCTTTACACGGGTGTTCCTGCATCTGTCCACACAGGTGAGACCAGTGATGGCCAGCATGGCGCTGAGATGAGAAGGTTCCGGTAAGGGCCGGGCCTTCAGCTGCCCTTCGGGTGGGAGGCATGTGCCACGGGGAAGGGCAAAGGGGCGTTTCCTGACACAGGCCTCTCAGCTCTTGGATATGTAGCATTATTATTCTTAAGATCTTCATACATTTCTTTATAAAAGAGGTAGAATCACTAGCATAGAAGGGCATTATGGAGAAATATTATCTTATATGACTTAAAACTACAATAGTGGTCAAAGCAATAAGGTCAAAGCAATCAGGTGGGTGCTGTTAGCACACATGCTTCCAGCCTCAAACCCATCTCCCACACACTTCCAATGTTAATGATTTCCTTTTTCATTCCTTCAAGCTGCACTTTTTCTGTGGTTCCAATTAACACATGAACTATTAATAATTTTCTAGTTTTGTTTTGTTGGGTTAGTAATTCGCAACCTTCCTCCAAGGTCCCTAAACTGGTCACCATGGTAACCTGTCAGAGAGGAATATATTAGCCTTGCATTCTGTCTAATGTTAACCCGCAAACATCATATACCACATAAATATAAACGCATTGTTCTTTTTCTGCAAACAAAACTACGTATTCTCTATATATAGTAGATAGATTATTTCTTTCAGAAATGCAGTGAATTTTATTGTGAAAATATGTTTCAAATAATGATAATATAAAAAGGTCAAAAAATATATGTATAATTATAATATTTATAAAATAACAATTATACCATTTTCTTACAATTATATATGTATGGTTTGCTTTTAGACCTCTTAATAAAAACGCTTGTGCATGTTAACTTCCCCCAGTGTTCTTAATGTGAGATTTACACCATGATTATTAAGAGCTCCTTGCAATTCCAGAATTCATATTGTTTCGACAGAAGTACATGAAGAACACTTCTGCGATTTAAAGTAAAAGATCACCTGTAGTTCTGTCTTTTGTTGAATATATTTCTCAGAGAGAAAACATAAAATAAATGGGTACAAATTACACAGTAACTGCTAAGCAAAAAAACTAAAAAGGTACAGATCAACTGACCAATTATTATCACATGACTGAATATAAAATCGTGTCTGACAATGCCATTTCCTTCTGTTGTTAGTGCTGTGGTGACACACTCCCTTTGGAGAAAAAAAGCATTAAGAGATTCAGACTTCTTCCCAGCAGTGTGATAGATGGTGAAAATTCCAGAAAACACAAAGAAAGCAGTAACCTGTTGATGTGAACTTGGAGACACAGCTTCCTGTTTACGTCACGCGGCAGGTAAAATGCCACTGAGAATTTCCACATACTGCAAACATCGTAGATTTACAGAGACTGTCGTCACTGCATTACTCTGAAAACACCAAACAACACCAAATTACAAAGTGCATACTGGCCAACATATCTGTTTTTTCTGTGAAGTTACAGTAAGTCTCTCAAACTAGGTTTTATCTCAGCTTGAACACTGATGCTGTCAGCTCAGGTGTGACTTCATGCAGAGCACAGCGGTCCTTGCTTTCTGATTGCCGTGTACTACTGCAGTAACAAAAGCCTTTATAGAGGTTCTGAATGCTTTGGAATACTTTAGGGCACCAATATGAGGCTTAAGCATTTCAGAAGTACTGCAAATAAGATTTTGCTTTGGGCTCTGGAAGTTTTCACTTGGGTAATCAGTATATGTTATTTTGGCTGCTTTTCATTAAAATGTCTGATGAATGAACTTAACAAAAGACCATAATCACACAGTGTACTGTTTGCTTCTCTACTCCGCTGAACACAATGTACACTTCTTGTGTGGACCTCAGTTTAATTCCAGATCGCATGTGATTCAGCTCATCTCTGTTGTTGGGGCCTTTGCCCTTCATAGTGATTGACCAATGTTACTGCAATGTCACCCTCAGAGCCTCTGTGTTTTCTTTAAACCACTCTCAGTACCTATATACAGTACATTTTAAAGCCAGTAATCTCTCTCTCTCTCACACTCTCTCTCTCTCTCACACACACACACACACAAATGTACTCTCATGTTGCAGAGAATAGAAACTCACTCATGCTCACACATGCCACACCCGGCTGGGTGCAGGGGCTGTGAGTGGCTGTACTGGATTTAGATGATTACTGAAGTACTTTAAAGTTCAGCCTGATTGTAGCACAGAGCACTGTGTTCCCTGTGTGACAAAAAAATACTGACAGAGTTCAACAGACAGGCTGCAGAACTGTTTCCACACACAACCTACATGTTTCTGACAAATAGAAATGTGTTCAACAGGTCCTGTTTAATGAAAAGATGAGCAACCAGGAAATGTCAAATATCCTAAATTAAATACTGTCACAGTATCAGGATGCATGATAAGGTATCTGTGCAATAAATGGGAAAATGCACCTTAGACCACAATAACTTCCGGTTTATTACATGATGTATATCATGATGGCCATCAGGGCATGATGATGTACACTGCATATGTAAAATTTTCATTTTGCAGTTGCCTTCTGTGATTGTGGGTAGTCCAGCGCTGGATGCATGTTGATAATTCCGTCAGCCTTCCTGCAGGATTTTGTAAGTGCAGTAATAACATAAAAGTCTGAGGAAGAGATGGTTAACAGGTCATTGTATGGAGCTCCTGTGTAGCTGCAGCACAAAGCTTGACAGGTCAAGCTCTGAATCGAGATATGTCAAGCCTGCATTAAATGCCAGTGGCCTGTACTACTAGGTGGGGTTACTGGCGTATCGGGGTAACTTGTTGGATTTAAGGTACCACAGTTTAAATGGACTTCGTATTCGTTCACTTACATTTTGCCCAGACTACCTTAAATCCGACACATTACCCCGATAAGCCAGTAACCCCGCTTCGTAGTACAGGCCACAGGTTATGATAACAAGAAGTCAAGCCTTTCTTCAAGACCATATTAAAATGATGACATATCAAGCCTTCATTCTTTCTAACAGAACAACAAGAGCATGTGACTTGTAGATATCATTATAAAAAATGGAGCAGGTTTGACCAGAAAGGTGAATAGGGGGCGACTGCCACCCACAGCCTGAAGCAGGACATGAACACTTGCTTGTGATCATAATAATATTCACTTCAATTCAGTTTTATTTGTATAGCGCATTTAAACAACATCTCTCAAAGTGCTTTACATTATCCCTGCCCAAAACCCCTAGTGAGCAAGCCAGAGATGACACAGTGACAAGGAAAAACTCCCTAGAAGGAAGAAGCCTTGGAAGGAACCAGACTCAAGGTGGGGGGGGGGGCGAGCCTGAGACCAGCAGAGGAAGTCAAGTAGGCAAGACGGCACAGTTCCAATTCGAACTGTCCCAATTTTAACATTTGAGTCTCAATGCGAGGGGCAGGCAGGTGATGGTGCAGGAGATAGCAGGATGAACAGCAGCAGGGCATGCAGGAGAGACGTCACAGGCAGAAGGGCGAGAAGGCCAGAAAGACACCACAGGTAGTGGAGGCGTTGCAGGCAGCAGGTTAGGGTGGATATCTTAATTTTTTGGGCTGGTCACACAACAGGCAGGGATAAGGGAAATAAAATGTGCAATTAGCTAAAGTCGGGGAGACTAGAGGCAGTGCAAACAGTTAGGTGAGTGCAATATGCAAGCTCCAGAAGATACACTCTCAGAAAAAAAGCGTAAAAACCCATATTTAAAATATTTGCTTGTCACTGGGGCTGTACCTTCAAATGTCTTATAATTGTACCATTTAAGGAACAGAAATGGGCTCTGAAGAACATTTTTGTATCATTGATGGTAAATTAATGCTGTTTGTAGCTTTGGGATATTCCATTTCTGTACCTTAAAAGGTACAATTACAAGGGTACAGCCCAGAGACAAGCAAAGGTACAATTTTTTACCCTTTTTTCTGAGAGAGAGTAGCAGCATAAGTAGGAGGGAGAGGCAAGTGGGAAGGCAGGCATGGGGAGTCCATGAACATTAGCCTTCCAATTCCACAAGGGGGTGTGAAGTTAGAGCGACAGCACTGACAGATCAGTTCATGCCAATGGCACCGATCCCCACCCAGCTCTTCACACTATTGGCCTAATTGGGAGTGAGCAGTTTGCTAGAGCTACAACTAGAGTCTCTATAATATAAACTAAACAAGTGTGTTTTTAGTCTAGACTTTGAGAGTGAGCCTGAATTTCACACATCCGATGGAAGACTATTCCACAGCTGAGGAGCTCTGTAGGAGAGAAAGCTCTGCATCCTGCCATGGTTCTTTCTACCCTAGGTACTATTAGATATTAGATGTTCCTTGAGATTGAAGCAAGCGAGGAGGATTGTAAGAGAACAATACATCTCTAACATATTCTGTCTCCTGACAAACGATGCATAATCCATCCTTTGCAGTGTCATTCCTCCCCGCCAACCCCATCACATTCTTTCCGTCCTTTTATTTTGGTCCTACTGTCATTACAAGCCCCCCCCCAGACTGTTTTACAAGTTCCTTAAGAATGGAAATGACACCATTGTCCTTCTGTCATTCAACATCATTATTTCTTTTTTTGGTACTTATCTGTTTCATATGCAGAATTTGTCAGGCGGTGTCTTCTGACGATTTAACATTTCTGTCCTGGATGTTCCAAACCATTAACTAAATTGGGAAAATGCAGACAGAGGGATGTAACATAGCGAGACGTCAATAAACATACAAACATAAGAACATAAGAAATTTACAAATGAGAGGAGGCCATTCGGCCCATCAAGCTCGTTTGGGGAGAACTTAACTAA
>JAABNX020000044.1:4262971-4298290 GCA_015163995.2 Mormyrus lacerda
TTTGGCACTGGAACGTTTGGTACTGGAACTTGACCAGATGTCAATGGAAAGGCAAAAATACTAAGTAAATACAGTACGTACTTTGTGCAGTGGAAAAGCGCTGTCCACTTCTAGAGAGCTCACTGGTGTGTTTGTTAATGAAGTATACCTGATTCAACCGTCTCCTGTCCAGAAGTGATTTTTCTTCCACTCCTCTCTTCTGGCACTGGCAGGGATGCTGTAAAACCCTGTTATACTCTGTGTTCCTACAGTTGGGGAACTTGAAGGCCCACCAAAAGATCCACATCACGGATGGGCCCCTGAAGTGCAAAGAATGCGGGAAGCAGTTCACCACCTCAGGTATGAGGCCGTTCCCAAAGGGGGCGTGTGGATGATGGTGCCGGTTATGTCACTGTGTGGTCTGTGCAGGTAACCTGAAGAGACACCTGCGGGTACACAGCGGTGAGAAGCCCTACACCTGCATGCACTGTCAGAGGGCTTTTGCCGACCCTGGGGCTCTGCAGAGGCACGTCCGCATCCACACAGGTGAGCCTAGCGAGGTGTGCAGAGCCCGAGCCTGCCCACTGCCCCAAAGAGATGCTGATACCATCAGCGCAGTTGCTTGTAGCTATTTGCCAACACAGATTATTCCCATGCTGTGTCACCACTCATTTTTATATAGGGGGTGTAGGATACAGTAATATGGAAATGTAACTGCAACACCTGGAATGTTTAGTCATTTTAAAACACAGACGCTACTCTACTTACGAACTTTCACACTTACGTACGAAGAGGACTGTTAGTCCAAATTGTGTTGTTTGGACTCCCGCTTCCTGACGGCAACATCAAATTTTTTTTCTGCGTGCCAATTACGCCTAGTACAACTGCAGCAGCGTAGCATGCGTACTCCCACCATCCTAGTTCTTTGTACTTGCGTATACCCTTAAAATGATGTTGAACATTTCAAGTTACGGCTGTTTGGTATGGGAGTTTTTTTCTGCAAAAAATAACATCAAAATGATAAAAAGAAAATACATTGCCATTTAGTTTCCAAAGTCTATGCGTAAAAATCCTGCAAAAATTAAAATGAAATAGCACCATTTGCATTTTAATTTTCCACTCATGAATGAGTCAGATGTGAAAATTTAAAAAATAAAATTAAAAACCTTTCTGTCTTTTTATTTTCCAATTAGGCTTTTCATTTTCTAATTTGCCTTTTCATTTTCAAGTTTGCTATATGCAAATATATGTTAATCAGTGCAGGGTGGTGGGCGGAGCTACGGCTCACTGCTGCACTTTCTCAGTGCATTTGCCGATTCCGTTGTTCTCGTGTTTCTTAGCCATGGTCAACCTTTTCGCCCAGACTAATGGAAAAGTCACATACAGCTTATCTGCAGCTTCCGATTCGTTTAACTACTTCTTTTTTGTAGCGTAGTTTTTTTTAAAACAAACTTAACAGAAAGTGTTCTCCCAATTGAGTAGTTTGTTGCCCCAGTTTTGCAGAAATAACAGCATGTAACTCCATCTTATGATGACTCTGCCTCTAACATAGATTGGGATGAGCTGTGGTCCACTCTCATACAATGACATGCTTCAGCTGTGACATTTGAAGGCTTACCTCACTTTAGCATTTAAATCAGTTGGGTTTTGCTTGGGTTTTCATCTGTTTGAAGATCTTCCAGTCTGTTTTTAAGACAGACTAAATTTGCATTGCACTGTTATTTGGTAGCTAAGTAGCTAAGTTGGTAGATAAGTGAACAGTAGCAAGTTTCTCAAAACCTTTACCCTCTCCATGCTGTTTTTTTCATAGTAGGTATGAGGGTCTTTCTTATGCAGTTTGCGTCACACGAAGCATCTGGTTTTGTAGTCAGACGATTCCCCCTTTGCCTCATTCATCTAGGGCACATGGACTTGTGGACCCAGTTTGTTAGTGTCATTCTGATTGCCTATTTACTGCATGTGCACTGACGTTAACTGTGGCAGAAAGTGCTGGTGATTTTGTGGGGTTTCGTTATTTTTCTAACAGTAGAATGATATACTTACCAATCCTTAGAAATGGTTCATATTCTTCTACAGCCATCATGAATATCTCTCATTTTTGTCCTGTCTGTTGACCAAATGTGGTAACAATATGGTTATTTCCCAGTAATTTTGACAATTTTGAGTACGGAAGTGCATTGCATTCACAAAAGAAAAGAATATAGATGCCTTATATCATAATAATAACTTGTAATCACAGGGAAAGATCTTGTAATTACGTTATTACAAGATCGGGATCTCCTAATTATGGAAAAAATTTCATAATTCCGAAAAAAAAATTTGCAATCACGAGATCAAGATCTCCATTATCTCATAATTGTAACTTTATTTTCATAAGATGAGATGAAGTAAAAGATCTGAGAAAAGATCTCATAATTACATTTTCTTCTTTTGTGAATGTATTGTGCTTTCAGTGCTGGGTCCTTAAAAATACAAAGTTTTATCTGCCAAATAATTTGCACTTGGCATACTAGTCAACGTATTTTTCGTTGGAAAAAAATAATTATAAATTTCCAACTTTATTTCTTTAATGCCATTTCCCTTAAATCTGACAACCAAATAAAAAGCAAAAATGTATGTCTCAACATAATAAAACTGGCTAAACTTTTCAGTTCCTTATGTTTACTGATGATTGTAGTATACAGTGATGTAGCTGTATATTTTGCATTCATAGTCCATTCTCTGGGTGTCTCTGTTCGCGTGTGATTTCTAGGAGAAAAGCCTTGTCAGTGTCTCATTTGCGGCAAAGGCTTCACGCAGGCCAGCTCCCTAATCGCCCACGTCCGACAGCATACTGGAGAGAAGCCGTATGTCTGCGATCGATGTGGGAAAAGGTCAGTGGAAGTCTCTAGAAAAACACCTTTACGGCTTTCTGAGGTCCAGTTTGTCAGTCTGTCTTCTCTTCTTGTTTAGGTTTGTCCAGTCTAGTCAACTGGCTAATCATATCCGGCACCATGACAACATCCGACCTCATAAATGTCAGGTCTGCAACAAAGCCTTCGTCAACGTTGGAGACCTTTCGAAACACATCATCATACACACAGGTGATTTTTATTTGTATATCCTGTACTCAAGCATGACTTCTTATATTACTATAATCACCATCATAGCGATAAATGTTCTAATAGGGCTGCACGATTCTGAAAACAATGTGCTTAGAATTGAGATCATGATTCTCTCTAACGATATTTTTTTTTCTTAGATTTAAACATTTATTGCACTCATTAAACTGCAAACTGTGCCAAACAAATGATTGATCCAGGACCGGCATATCAACTTCTGACAACAGAAAAGAAACGCTCAACTGGCTATTCGGTTAGGGTAACCAAAACAGCCATACCAAAAGTTCCAGTGCCGAAAGGGCCAGTGGAGTCCTTTTTTTGGTACTTTGATACTCTGTGTGTTTATTTGATACACCTCAATCTCCATAGAAATGGTCGGGGCTCCTCCCCTCGCACTCGTGGGTGATAGAGCCATACACCCGAGACTCACTTCGGTCTGTAAAGGGCCCCGACCGCAGTGGCTTCCCTTCGCTTCCAGCCTCTTCCCCCGCAGCAGCCCCCCCCCTTCCATCTCCCCCCCCTCGTCGCCCTCTTCCTCGGCCTTAAACAGCTGCAAACTCAGAAAATAACAATAAACGAGGCAAAACAAATTATAATAATAAAAATAATGGTTGTGTGGACAAATGATGTGACCCAGGCTTTAACCGTGATCTGGTCAGAAGAACCAGAGATCTGGGTAGCATAAAAAGAAATAAAGTATTTTGTATAATTTACTAGGGCAGCACAGTATTGGAAATTTTCTAAGTATAGCAATGTGGATTTGTTGTAATTAATACTGGGATAAAAAGGAGTTCAATATAAATTTCTCAAACACATCCAGGAGTGATTTTAAACAGCAAGGATGAAAATGATTTTGATTGCAGTACTCCTGCAAAAGCAGCGGAGGTAAACTGATTTTTAAACATATCCTAGATAATTTTGAAAAGAATAATAATACAAATGGCAAAACTTGATCATTATTTTTTCCTATGACAGAGTAAAAATGTTTTAACGAAGCTTAAACTCCCTTCACTATAAAGTCCGTATACAGAATTGAAAGTAAGAAAAGCCTGATCTTAATCTAGCTGACTGGCGAATTAAGAATCGCACATGCATAACATGTGATGTTGGGATTAATACTGTACATTGTCCAGCCCTATAATATACTACAGCCATTTTTTCAATTCAGTACAAAACACCCTGCCTCATGCTGTGATGTCATTCAGTGCTGGTACCGGTTTTTATGCCAATGGAAAACCAACACCTTGAAGTACCATACTTTTGGTACTTTCTTGAAGTACCAAAAGTAAGGTACCTGGTGCAGTGGGACCGTTATAATTTAGAAATGTGATTGCATAGAGGTGTGCATCAAGATCTAGTTTTTTTTATGATTCATTGTTCTAATACTCAGTGCTGACATCACAAATGTGAATCAAAGCAGCACGTTTCATGCAGAGTAATGGCCCTTTAAGGATACTGCTCTCTGTAGTGAAATACATGCCCCAGGCTTTCTTTTATTTGCTTCCTTTATTCCATGCTGGGAATTCTGCATGTTTTTTCTACCTTGTGTTCACTCTACTTCTCCTTTCTGTCCCTGACGCTTTCCAGGTGAGAAGCCATTTCTGTGTGACAAGTGTGGGCGGGGCTTCAATCGTGTGGACAACCTGCGTTCCCATGTCAAGACGGTGCACCAGGGCAAGGCCGGCATGAAGCAGCTGGTGGTGACTGAGGATGAGAGCGACGGGGGCGGGGGTCCAGGAAAGCTGCATGTCAGCTCCACACCGGCCTCGGAGCTGGACGACAGCGAGGTCAACATAGTCACCGTCACCACTGATGACATCGTCACTCTGGCCACTGAGGCTCTTGCTGCCAGTGCTGTAGCTCAGTTGACAGGTCAGTAAGCTCTGCAAAAGAGGGGGGGGGGGGTAAGATAGGAGCAGTCGGAGGATGAGAACAGAAGGTGACAATATGCGTACTTGACTGTTCTCGTGTACCCATTTTACATCATCTTCCATTGCTGAAGACCAGTTCCAATACTCAACAACAGAAGTACAGAGGATGGTAAAAATCCCTGGATGTCGTTCTTGCCCCACCCCAAATATCAAGGATACATCAGTTGCATCCTTGCCAAACAAGACCAATCCCATATTTCACTGTGCCTAAAATTCTTTCTTGGGAGACAAGTTAGCAGGAGCAGTTTTGCCAAGACTGCAAGTACGATCTTTGCGTTCTTGGTATAAACACGCTAGGTTACCAGAGAGAACATTGCTACAGAAGATAGAAGATGATGAGAGAAAAATGAAGAGAGAAAATGAATTTGTATCTATGAACTTCTGTAAATGTATGTACAGAATTTTTCTGCCTATATTCAGACTATAGTATTTATTAACGGTGTTTTGTTTTAGTGGTGCCTGTGGCAGCGTCTGTGTCAGCTGACGAGACGGAGGCCCTGAAAGCAGAGATCACCAAGGCTGTAGAGAGAGTGCAGGAGGCAGGTAGGACATGCTCAAACGTGCATGTACACATTTTCACTCAGGGGCACCTGCAAAAGCACCTGCATACATAGAAACTTATGCAAGTATGTACACATTAATTTGATGATAAATTCATACTCATTCAAATCCTTTATCTCGGGTACAGCAACAGTGCATGCAAATTGTATTATTATTAAAGGATTTATTTTATTTATTTTTTTTGTCCGTCCTTCTACCTCTAGACCCCAACACACAGATTCTGTACGCCTGCGACTCCTGCGGGGAGAAGTTCGCAGATGCCAGCTCACTGGCACAGCATGTACGCATCCACACTGCTCAGGCCCTCGTCATGTTCCAGGCTGACTCCGACTTCTACCAGCAGTACGGGGGCGCAGGCGCCTGGCAGGCTGCCGAGCAGGTCCTGCAGGGCGGCCAGCTGCTGTTCCGCACCAGGGAGGGTGAAGGGGAGGTGGAGGCAGGGGGCGATGAAGCTGCCCATGCCCAGGCTCAGAGGGAAGGTACAGAAGGGGCTCCGGGAACCGAGCCTGGGGTGCTGACCGAGCCAGAGACTGTGGAGATGGAGTGTGCCCACCAGGAAGAGTGAAGTAGGACCGAATGTTCAGCATGCAGTGGGGTATCGAGAACTGGCATGTTAACCGGTGCTGGCAGGCTTGCTGCCACATGAGAGCAGCTGCCATTTTTGTAATGGTGGGTAAAACAATATTTAATCATCATCTGTGCTTCACAACATGTCAGTGTCATGCAACCCTCAGTTAAATGTGAATTAGGAATCAAAATTTAACTGCTGAGCTGTTTCCTTCCTTTACAGATTCTCAAGCTGTTTATTCCACCGTTTAAACGCCGCATTTTCATTCATTCGTTGTAGCAGTAGGCAATACGATTTAATGAACTGTTGTATAATTCTCACCTAAGACATGGTTAGTTTTGTCATGACGCTGTATTCTTCCTCCAGACACACTCACTTTAAATGTAAACCTGTGTAGGAATAGGAAGGTGTCCCTGTTCCTTATTTGCGGCTTTCTAATTGACTTTGGAGAATACCTTTGGGGATAATGAAAATAATGAAAATTGAAGACAGTGGGTAAAACTTGAGTGTTTTTCTCTGACTCCACTAGAGTTTCTATTCATTGGCAGGTTAATTCAAAAGTAATTTTTTTTATACGCCCGGTGAGATGTGCACAGGTCGCTCCTAGTTTTGGTGAGTATGCGTTGTCTGTGTGACAGAGCGTTTGGTGTGCAGTCTGAGCCCCACCCTGAGGAGAAGTGAGGTCTACCACTGACACTGTGTGGTGAAAGGAGATCTGTGCTTCGTTGCTCTGAACCAAACCCCAATGCAGAGAGAAAGAATGATTAACTGAGATAAATGTAGATGTTAAATCCATACCTTTAAATGGCCTAACAAGAAGAGATGCATTTGGAAATCCATGAACACAGTTTCTCTCTTTCAGTACTTTGACCATCAAACTTAAGTGTGCTTAATGCATTTTAATAATTAAACCTTTACTTTTTTAAATCACCTGTTGTCACATAGAATGTTTAATTATTCTATGTTTGACAGATCATGTTTTCCCGAAATAGTTTTTGAATCACATTCAGGGTCCAATTTCCTTCCTTTGTGTGGGGAATCTGAAATTTTAAGTTTAACCGGATTAAACAGAGCAAGTATGATATTTTACATAAATAGTAGAATTTTATCTGGTATCTTCCACTAATTTGGAAAAAACAGTTTGGTCTATAAATTGTTTTGTTTTGTAAATGTGAGCCAAGGCTGTGGTGTTGGCGTGTGCTGGTAGGTGGCTGTCCTGATGCTTGAAGGTACATCTCCGCCTGAAGTGAACCTGAACATGTTTGTGGAGGGATGCCTATCAGTTGACATTCAACCCTTAATGCATAAATCAGAGAGGAATTAAGATACATGAATACCCTAAGGCAGATTTTCAAATGGACTCTTCCTTTCCTAGCCCATTACACTGCCTGACAATTTATTGTATTAACAGTGCACTAAATAAATGCAGAATTGCACTTTCTTTTGGATGTATGGAATTTTCAGTTGTCACATAGAAGTATATCTCAGGATATGTCTAGAATGTACCTGAGGGCAAGGTATATATCTGTAGTGGTCAAATATCCTTATGAAATGATAATAAAATAAATACATAGGCATGAGTTCTTCATTGTAAATATCATATATGGATTGTGTTAGATACTATTGTAATTCAGGAATGGATAAAACATTTTTCCAGATATGAAAATTACATACTTTAACATTCAGGTTATTATATGCGGTTGTCCTGGGGCCTGAATCACAGAGCAGGATTTATTCCTTAGCCTGATAACTTGTCAGATTTAAGGTACTGCAGTTTAAATGGACTTTATCTTCATTCACTTGCATTTAGCCGAGACTACCTTAAATCTGTGTGATACAGGCCCCTAATGTATAGGTTTTTTCTTTAACATAGCTATGTAACTATGGGAGAGAGATCAATATTTTTATTGGGTGGGGGGACTGAATCCAAATTAAATATTGGGGGTTACAATCCCCCCTCCCCCGGTTTCCTGCTCCCCTTGGCCACATGTGGTATGGCACAGGGTGGCTGTTGAGTCTGAAAATGCTCGCTCTCTGCCTGCTACTCTGTATCTTAATAAAATTTTAACTTTCCTAAGAATTAAAAGGTTTTCTTTATTTCATAGTCATATCACTTTAAGCTGAACATACATATTTGATCTGAAATACAATCAGCAGTAACTTGGAGACCCTAGCTAACAGTGCTGTAAGTTACTGGCATACAGATGGGTG
This sequence comes from Mormyrus lacerda, assembly GCA_015163995.2. NCBI lineage: Eukaryota > Metazoa > Chordata > Actinopteri > Osteoglossiformes > Mormyridae > Mormyrus > Mormyrus lacerda. The sequence continues at coordinate 4,271,323 of JAABNX020000044.1, forward strand.
CTATTTCAATGCATCAAATTCAGAAGTACTGTGTATTATTGGTTATTCTTTATACCTTGTATTTCATATTAATCCATTATAATTAGCTCTCTACTGCACAAGCATCTTCTACAAGGTACTTCGTTTTTGGGTTATTCTTGCAACAGTTGTTTTGTTTTTATGATATATTGGTATTTGTTTGGAATTATATATAGCACAAATAATCCAAACCTATTATTGTTGTTAAATACGGTGTCATATTTAATTGGATAACGACGTTCTAGTTTAATATTTTATTATTATTAATGTCTAATACATTGAATCTGCATTGTTTTGACTGGACTCAACGTTAGATGATGAACACGTGGTGCATCTAAATTCGGCTTCAACTAAATGATGTCATATCCGTTTGGGAGTCACGAGCTCGATGTCAACTCCAGTCCTTATATTCACGCAAGTTGTATTTACATTTTAATTTAACTTAACGGTAGCCGGATTAAAATGAACTTCTTTAACAGTGGGATTTGTTGTAGTAGTATATGTGGCGATTTTATGAATTAATAGAAACACGTCTGTATGATACGAGCTAGCTGTCGGTTGCAGATAGACTCCCGACAAGAACAGTCTACTTTTAAGCAAACAATCGAAGATACTAAATGCATGCCGCTGCAACGAAACATCTGAGTATTTAGATAATGTCGTGATTCATGTTCCATCGTTGTTTAGTAAGAATATAGTATAAATAAATACTATCGAAGAGGAATATTTTGAAAATATGTCCAGTCTTTCAGTTTTAAATAGCGGCATACTGTGACAAAGCATAACATAAGTAAACTGCGATGTTGAAACCGTACTCACCGGTTTGGTAGATTTTTTTTCTCCAAAAGTTTGAACATTACCGAGTTGCCTGGATGTCTCGTTTTGCAAATTATGACCGTCTGAATAGGTCGTTAAGTAAGAACGGCGTTAACTTAAGATGAACAGTCGTTTCAGATTAAGCGTTAGATAGCAAAACCACATTTGACAGCTAGTTTCGATATTGGTTAAAGTCATTTTAAATGTCTACAGTTTCCAGAAGTATTTTCTTCATTCGAAGAAATTGGCGTGGTAATATGCAGTTGGCTCGTATTTGGTACTTTGGTGGCTACTTTATTTCAAACTGTTTATTACAATAATTGTGATTCGTTACCTCTGTGCTAGTTAATGGTGATAAACTATGTAAAGGAAACTGATCTGATAGTAAATAATCTTCATTAACTAGGTTAGTTAGTTTGCTGCTGAGTTTTAATGGTTCCCTATGCCCTCCTAGAACTGCTGCATTTTCTAAATCTTTTTTTCCCCCCATAGTTCCCCCCTATTTTTAAGTACTATGACTCGCTCGTGTGCATATTTATTGTGCTTTTAAAGGTGTGATTTTTTTTAAAAAAAGATCAGCTCGTAAAACACTTGTAACAAACCTTTTCATAATTTGAGGCATAGTGGATAACAAACGATAGTCCTACTGGAGAGTATCTCAAATCTGTAGGCAAGGAAGGAGACAAAGGCTCATGGATCAACCCAGAGTTATAGACCGGATACTGGAGAATATTTCTCTGTCCGTGAAGAAGGTAGGTAACTTTTCGGGATCATCTGGGCAGACACTGTTGAATTATCTTTTTTTCGTCGTCTAGGTTTATACAGAGGCTTATGCCATAATATAGTATCGGAAAATTAGCAGAAACGACTCCATGTTGGTGTGCCAACGGTGATAGTATTAGTCAGGACTATTAAGGTCATCCTATAGTCATAAAGGCTTTAGTATTACATTTCCCCACATGCTTATGTTACGTTCTGCGTGACTAAGGATAATTACTGGATATTGGATAACTGAGTGTTGTGCGCTGATTTGCATGCAATTAACGTCTACAACATTCCTTTCACCCCACATTTTAACAGATTTGATAATCTCTTACATACTCTTGAGCAAGCGTTATAGCACGGTCCTGTTTCGTTTCTAAAATAGTTTCTGTCGTTTATTTATTTATTTTGCTGGTCGATTTTTTTTTTTTGATCTTGTGATTTTGTCACCTGTCTGTCATTTGTCAGTCTTTCCCCTTGTTTCTAGCCTTTTTTTCTCAATTTTTCCAGTAGAGGGCCGTCAGGTCACATGATAATCAGCTGCTTGAAATTTGGATTAGGTCACCCTTTCAGACTCTAGTTGGTGATCCTTGTTTAATTCCGGCTGTATGTACTTCTCTGTAATGGAGTGTGCTGTCTTATATTTGACGTAATTAACGTAACATGTGGCTGCACTGGCCTGATGTATCTCTGTGACATAATATTGGTTATATTCAAAATAATTTCGTAATTATGATAAAATTGTTCACCAAAGAATTACAATTTTATAGTAGACCAGCATGCTTATTTAGAAGTGTTGAAACATTAATTGCGCACAAAAATACATTGCTTTAAGTTGCACGTGTGGGGAATGTGGATTAATAATGGAGTATGCTAACGTTTAACTAGGACATTTTCCATCTGTAGCTGCAGAGTTACTTTGCTGCCTGTGAGGACGAGACGCCAGCCATCCGGAATCATGACCGTGTCCTACAGCGTCTGTGTGAGCATCTGGACCATGCTCTGCTCTACGGGTGAGCATCTGGACCATGCTCTGCTCTACGGGTAGAGTTTGTTTGCACATGTGTATTTATATTTGCCCATGTGCCCAGATTATTGTAGTTGGAGTATCCAGCAAGCGTAGAGTTCTTGAGAAGGTCATGTCTGGGTTCAACGCCTCCCCCTTCTTGCATCTCTTCTAGGCTTCAAGACATCTCCTTGGGCTACTGGGTTCTAGTTGTGCATTTCACTCGTCGGGAAGCCATTCACCAGATCGAGGAGCTCCAGCACATCGCCACCAACCTCGGCCGCAGTGAGTAGAGCTTCTGTTGACGGCCAGGTGGTTACAAGGTCAGGCGTTATTAGTCTATTCAGGAGGTTGTTAATTCAAGCCCTAATAGGTCACTGTTCATGTACCCTGAATTATATTTATTTTACCCAACCAGTTACTGTAGGTACTCTCTGACCATGACTCTTTATACTGAACTGGTTGGTTGAAACAAAATCTTGGTCTAGATTTTTACTTTTTTGACCTGAGCTATCCGTCTGTCAATAATGACATGTTTTTGCATGCACACAGCCGGCCACTATCAGAAACTCGTTAATAAGACAGCAACTGTATATAATAAATGCACAGCTTGTGCTGACAGACGCTGTAAAAACAGACTATAGAAAATGTGTTGCTTTCACTTAAGTAGTTTTCCTTTGCTCTCCCACATGATATCCATCAGACCCCAACAAGGGCAGAAGGTTCATGAAGATGTTCATTTTTTTATTAATTATTATTATTTTTTTAAAATTAATAAAATTTGTGCCCATAGTATTAGGCCTCATCACGCTTCTTGAAAGTCATTTTCCAGTGAGACAGCTTGAGTGCATGCCTTAGTAAGCAGTTCTGTTTGGTTTGTGTGCAGGCCGGGCTTGGCTGTACCTGGCACTGAGTGAGAGCTCACTGGAGAGTTACCTCCGTCTGTTCCAGGAGAACCAGGCACTGCTGCAAAAGTACTATTTCAAGTAAGGCAACTGCAAGTGCTGTGCTGCTCACAGAAGTGAGCAGGCGGTCAAAAGATGGCATGCTTGACATGGCAGTCATATTTCAAAATAATATCAGTCATACCAATATATAAAACGGAGGGAACTGAGGTTAACTTAGTATGTATGACTCTGGTTACATGGGTTCCTGTGGAATAGCAGAAAGGGGAAATCTTTGTTTTAACTCAATAAAGTAAAACATTATGGTTGGGGAATTTTTGCCATATCTCCAAACTGCTGCCGGGGTCAGTGTTCTAATGACTGATGAGGCAAAATGTCATGAGGAAACAAAACACTGCATACCAGCAGTCTAACCCTCTTTCCACACATGATGTATGGTGGAGGAAGCCCCATTGTTTGGGGGGGTGGAAGCTTTGCTTCTTTATGTCCAGCACGACCTTGTACTCTCTCTGGCATATGTGCAGATTTGTTTCTTAGGAACAATACTCTTGAAGGTGATATGTGATATGTACCCCTGAATTCCTATGTAGTCTTCCAGAATTCTTGGGAGTTTGAGCTACAGAATCTGCAGAGATGACAGTATACAGGAAATGATATGCATATCACAATCTCAGCTGTGTTGCTTCACCCTTTCCTTACCAAATTGTCAGTGTAATTCCAGCCATAGCTTTCTCCACTGGTATAATGATTAGAGCACATTTATTGTGTTTATTTCTGTGTACAGTTGTCTGTGTACCTATTCAGATTATCTGTTCATATATCTGTATATTCTGATAATCAGTTTTTCTACCTGAAATGTGATCTGGTGTTTCTGTAAATGATGATAATTAGTGAATAAAAAAACAAAACAAAGGAGGGGGGCCATGCATGGCTTCATAAGTCACAAGGTGGGGGTACACCCCTGATGGGACGCCAGTTCACTATAGGACACACAGTCACACAAAGGTGGTTTTTGGAATTACTTGTTCTATTCATGGTACAAGATGTCCTCAAATTTAAAACAAAATAATGCAGAGGATTTCAGAAGAGGCTATAAATGGTTGAAAAGCATGTCAGAAGCTTGGGGAAAGTTGAGGTGTGCACAGATGAGCACAAAAGCCTAATGTACTACGATTAAGGAGATGGCGAAGAAAGCTGGTCCAGCAGCTAAAGATCTACAGCTGCCATCTGCACGTGCTGGGATTGATGATCATGAGTTATTAAAAGTGACTGTGAAAGAGAGTGTTCATGGGAGGACACCCCTGAGGGGAAACAATCTGCATTATCCTGAAAGAGTTTGTAGTATGATCACTCAAGTTAATTTTTATGCTCACCTACTGAAATCTAAATGTATTATGTGTCATGCAAAGAAAATGTCCTGGCATCCTGTCAGAGTGTTTCTCAGCATTGAGCCCTTGGCTTCCTGGAATTTACCCCAGGTCTTCCTGCTCCCTGGTTCAAAGATGGATGTAACATACTTATAATCCAAATTCTTTCATTTGTATCTGATTGGTGCTGGAGAGCTTTTTTGTGATTAGTTCTCATCGGTTCTGACTTAACCATTTCTATCGGAGTTGTTAGTTTTTAGCATAATTTGATTTTTTATGTTATGAACACACACTATCTTTATTGTATCTGGTATGAAAAATAGGAAATTAAATCCAATAGCATTAGCTGGAAAAATATTTTACCAAATGCTTTTTACAAAGACCTGTAACACGTCTGTGGATGGGTAAGTTGGTTGGTGGGTTATGGATATATTACATTGTGGGAATCAGATTAAGAACCTGTTGTTTTGATGATGTATGGACCATTTTTCTGGTCCCCACAAGGGGAAACTTAATTTTATAAAAATCTGTGACTGCAATCAAAAAAACAAAGTCTTGCATTTTGTTTGGTTACTTATGGTTAAAGTTATAGCTGGGTATGGGGGTCATTGTTGGGATTAGGGTTTTGCCCATAGAAATGAATGGATGGTTCCCAAAAAGATATGAATATATATGTGTGTGTCTCTTTCAGACATGCTTTGGTATGCAGTCATGATCACCTCGCCCTCTTCCTCACCCTAGTGTCAGGACTGGAGTTCATCCGCTTCGACTTGGAGCTGGTATGTTAATGCTTCTGCTCCTCCTCCTCTACCGGTTTCATGTGGTGCATATACTCGGCTGTTATCACCTGTCACTATTCTTCCAATACTCTGTTGGATTTGTTAATCAGGTTTTTTGTTTGAGTTTATGGTTCGGTACGTAGCACTGCTGCTCACACCGGAAGGGTCGGTGGTTTGAATCCCATGTGTATGGGATTTGGATGTTATCCTCATGTTGTCGTGCCCTGTACCCTGTGCTGCCTGCGATAGGCTTCTGCTCCCCCTGTCACCCTGTACTGAATTACAGGTGGCAGATGGATGTTTGGTGCCTGGATAAAGACATCAGTATAGTTTGCTTTATCAGGGATGGGGCGTACTCTAATTAAAATGACCTCAAAGCATTTATTACAACAGATAACAGCCAGGCTGTAGTTCTAATCACTGATACCTTGTATCAGTTAGATCATGCAAATAGGTCACTTGCATGCTTTTGCGTTGCCGGAAGATACGTGCGCAACAGAAACGCACGCACACACACACACACACTCACTGACACAGACACACATAAAAATGCAAAGGTGGGTTTGAAACTCCCAGTTTGGGAGGTGTGAAGCAACAGTGCTACCCAGTCATTTATGGATTTATAGTGAGAAAGGTCTCACTTAAGAATTTTATTTTTTTGTGATCATTGTGATCTTAATAGTGCGTTTAATATCACATGTACTGTATTTTGTGTGCAATCAGACTTAGTTTTTTTTTTTAATACATAGATTTTTGTTGTTTGGGGTTTTCTCCTTATTTGCAGCCTTATTGTGATAATAAATGGCTTTTTAATTGTACCGGTTTGATATTTAAGATTTTTTTTGTCAGCATGCTTCTGGTTATGAGTATAAAGACTTTAAAGGCTTTGAGTCTTTACCATGTAAACAACAACATGCAGATGATAAACTTCTTAGGTGGCTGGTTACATACGCTGTATTGCCAAAAGTAGTGGGACACCCCTCCAGATCATTGAATTCAGGTGTTCCAGTCACTTCCATAGCCTCTGGTGAATAAAATCGCCAGAATAAAATCATCATAGGCCATGTAAAATCACAGAGCAGTGACAACACATGTTGAGGGGCACAATATGCAGAAGTCGCCAACAGTCTGCAGAGTCAATAGCTACAGACCTCCAAACTTTAAATAGCCCTCAGATTAGCTCAAGAACAGCGTGTAGAGAACTTCATGGAATGGGTTTCTATGGCCAAGCAGCTGCATCCAAGCCTTACATCACCAAGTGTTACGAGTGGATGAGTCTGGGTTTGAGGCTTTCCAGGAGAATGGTACATGGCTGATTGCATTGTGCCAAGTGTAAAGTTTGGTGGAGGGGGTATTATGGTGTGGGGTTGTTTTTCAGGGGTTGGTCTTGGCCCCTTTGTTACAGTGAAAGGAACTCTTAATGCTTCAACATTCACAGCCATTTTGGACAATTTCATGCTCCCAACTTTGTGGGAACAGTTTGGGGATGGCCACTTCCTGTTCCAACGTGACTGTGTACCAGTGCACAAAGCAAGGCCCATTAGGATATGGATGGGCGAGTCTTGTGTGGAGAAACGTTACTGGCCTGTAAAGAGCCCCGACCTCAACCCAACAGAACACCTTTGGGAGACTGTGAACCAGGCCTGACCTCACAAATGCTCTACTGGGAGAATGAACAAAAATTCTTAAACCTTGTGGACAGCCTTCCCAGAAGAGTTGCAGCTGTTATGGCTGCAAAGGGTGGGCCAACTCCATATGTCATTAAAGTTCTTATGTGTGTAAAGGCAGGTGTCTCAAATCTTTTGGCAATGTAGTGTATCTTGGTACAGGCTGTTTTTTTTCTTAGCACTCTGAATTATGTGAGTAGAACTAGATAGAAAATGCTAGACGATCTTAACATACCATTCAATATTGTTTCATTAATGAATTTATTCATATTGTCTAAAATATTGGGTATTATTGTTTGAGAGTCACTTTGCCAATTTTAAAGTTAAATTAAAAATAAAAATAAGAGATTGCAGTGCCCCTCAATTTAAAATGGTTAAATGAAATAAGAAGCTATAATCTGGAATAATTTTGATGTAATTCTATAGTTGAGTGAAACCATTTTTGATTTGGACAGCATCATGGGATTGGCAAATAGCTGGACTGTGCAGTGACTCGCTTTAAATTTCCTGCTCCTCTTTCTTGAGCAGGATGTTCCATATCTCGATGTGGCCCCTTACATGCCAGAATACTACAAGCCACAGAACCTGCTGGACTTCGAAGAGAGGCTGCCCAGTTCAGATAGCCTGTCACTGCACTCCTTCACATCTCTGACCTCTACCAACCTGGAGTGGGATGACAGCGCCATTGCGCCCTCCAGCGAGGGTATGGAATGCAGGGCATGCCCTCTGTCGACACAGATAGATGGCCAAGCAGTTCACGTTAAATTGCAAAAAATGTAGGTGAAAATTTGATCACCAGTTAAGTAACACGGCTAATTGGTGAATAAACCTCCAGTGTTCCGTCACACTGAAGAGAGTGCACTATGTTGTGAAGGTTCATGTTGATGAATATCCTATTTATGTTTTTGGGCCTGCCAGATTTGTAGTAATGCAGTTAGTTTTCAGATTTATGTGTAGTAACCTTTCATGCTTATTTTGTTATACCAGTATTTTTCTTCCATTTTCTGTTTTTCCTTCTCTGTCACTCTGATCATACATTTCCACCTAATGTCTCATCCCTCCTTTTTTAGATTATGATTTCGGTGACATCTTCCCTGTGTTGCAGTCAGTACCAAATGCAGAATGGGAAGGTGGGAAATTGTTACACCCCCCCCCCAAAGCACTTTACTGTTTATTTTTCCAGCTTCACCCAATTAACTGCTATGCACCTGTTCAAACCTCACTGTATAAACCTGCATGTTCTAACATTTTACACATTTTCTATCATCCTTGCCAAGGCAGGCTGTGTGTAAGCTGTGTTTGCCCCAGAATCGGACATCTCTCTAATTTGGAAACATCGATTCAAAAATTATTTTATGGCTTTATCATAAATTACCCCCGTATTTTTACATTTAAGTGTAAAGTATGTTTCTATATTAAGATTATGAACTGGTTGGAATATTTATTGTAAAATAACATCTTTACAATGTTATCAACTGGTAGCTTTTTCATTTTTGGAGCCATTGTGCTCAAATTAAAATACTAGTCCAGACTGATGCGCAAACATTTTCTAATTGCTTATCCAGTACAGAGTAACAGAGAGCCTATCTCAGGAATCGCAGGGCAGGGAAACACCCTGAACTGGATCTCAGTCTGTTATAGCGTGCATACATGCATGCCATGTGGAGAGGCCATTCCGGTTCCCTGCATGCTTTTGGACAGTGCAAACTTAGATGCCACATGGATAGCATGCAAACTGCATGCACTCAGAGCCCCAATCCTGGAGGTCCAAGGCAACTATGCTGTCCACTGGCCCACACTGCCAACTCTGGTCTCATTTCTAAAATGTATTTTTTACATTTTATTTTATTTATTGGTGTGGGTTGTTTGCCTAGAACTTTCTGAGAGAGGTGTCATCCCTGTATCTTACTGTATGACTGGAGGAATCTGTGGTATCACTAACGTTCTGTAATAGCAGCTGGCTTCACAAACAGGACAGGAGGACACTGGGATTTTCTTGTTGCACACAGTTCTTTAATAAAGATGTTGTTTTGTGCATGCCTGACTAAGACTGGGCGATATGGCAAATACTGTATCGTCATATGATTTATTTATTTTTAATCAAATGATTTCAGTAATTATTCTGATTATAATTCAAGTCATGATTTCTTTAATTTAGTGATCCATGCTCCATTTTTGCTTAACCGAAATCTAATTTTAATAAAAAATCAAATAGAATTTTCCTGATTTATGATAACTAAATTGTTTTACTAATGGTTATGGAGCCTGTGACAGGTTTAATGATAAATTATGCCAACAACAGACTCATACCTTGATGGAATTTGTGTAAAATTAGTACATTATAACTGTCGATTATTCAAGAAAAATGTGTGTATAGGCTATATCACAATATTCACGTTATTCAAACTGATGATGGTATGAATTTTCATAATCACGATACAATATTTTACTGCCATATCGCCCAGCCTTATGCCTGACAGTCTGAGTGTCTGTAGCTGATTAGTAGGTATACTACCTTTCTTGGTGAGTAGGTGTATGTGGCTGTGCTTCCTGTCATTTCTCCTTTTGTTTCTCACTGTTACTGTCTGTGAACACTAGTGCTGTCTTGTTTGCTTCCTTGGCATTCACTATAGCAATATCAGGGTTGGCATTTCCCTCCTTTTCTGCAGAAGGAGACCTGACTGATCCGGCCAGCTGCCCTCGCTCTGGCGCATCAGATCCCCAAGCGTTCATCAGCACTCCGCTGTGCACACGGACCGGGCCAGGGGAAGTCGTCTCACGCAGCCCCACATTTCGCTATAACCCGTTCAATGAGGATTCCAGCACTAGCCCCTCAGTCGCCGTCATATCCTGTCCGGAGGATTCCACAACTAAAAGGGACATGGAGGGCATAGGCACAGACCTAGAGGTCATCAGGTCAGTTGTATCTTCCTGGTTGTTCATTTGTATGTTATTACTGGTGCATGGGAAGGGGTCCCTTTAATGTTGTGTGATTCATCAGAGTGGGCCGTCGCAAAAAGCCAGGAAAGAAGCGCCGTGCAAAGGGAGCCTTGGAAACTGTGACCACGCAGAACAACATTCCATTGAATAATGACATTAACCGAGACATACAGGAGAGGAATGAGGAGATGAGACCCAAACATCAGGGGTCTCAGGAGGAGGACGAGGCTGAAAGCCTGCTCCGGCTTCCAGAAACATCGGACACCTTCATGGACGGCGTGGGACAGCCGACGCAGGCAGTGGTGGAGCGGCTGAATGGACCTCTAGACAGCCAGGCTGGTGGGAAGGGGGGCAGGGCAGGCAGGGTCACCAACGGGCAGTGGCTCTCTCAGCAGCAGTCGTGTCCGGGGGGCTCGGAGGTCGACGCCCCTGACGACTCCCAGGTCCCCAATGCTGGCTTCCTGCAGGTGCTCCCAGCCCCTGCAGATTTCTACCGCTTTGCCCCCCACAGTCCAGACCCCGCTAGCCCAGGCGGTAGCCTGTATGACACTGCAGAGAATGGGCAGCAAGAAGCTGCTCACGGCGACCATGAGGGTGAGCAAGAGGATGAAGGAGCAGAAACGAAAGCTGATGATGTCGCTTCAGCTGTATTATCAAAGGTGGACCAGGAGCAAGTATGTCCACTGGCTGCAGAGGCAGGTTCTGCTGTCGGTGAAGAAGAGGAAGATGAGGAGGCGCATAGGGCCAGCCCACTGGATTGCAGTCATCCTGCAGAGTTCAGGTTGGATTTTACTTTCAGCATTACACAGCGACTGATGTGGAACTGATTGGAGTCACTCTGAGCAGCTTAGCAACTTTATAAAACTGCTGAATACAGGCAGACTCCAGGTTACAAATTAGATCTGTTCCACAGTTTTATCTTTGAATTGAATTTGTAGGTAAATTAGAAAAAGCATAATAAAGTACATAATAATAATAATTAATACACAATAACAAAAGTAATTACGTTATTGCACCTCAAGCTGACACAGTCTCTACATGTCATAGTCATGCCATGTGTGGGTTTATTTCAAACCATTAAATTTAACTCAGTTTTATGGCTTTATAGTAATTTGTTCGTACGTACAAGTTGTCTGTAAGTTGGGCGTTCTTAACCTGGGGACTGCCTCTAGTCTGAGTCTGGCTTGGGTGGCAATGCTATGGTTTGAAAAGCATACAAGCAGCTGCAACTGGAGCTGACCACGGTGACTGTCTTCTAGGGTAGATAACAACCACCTGTTGCTGCTGATGATCCACGTCTTTAGGGAGAATGAAGAACAGCTGTTCAAGGTGAGCTGCATTTCTGTGTACAACTTCACATTTCAGTGATGCTTGGTTTCCTCATTGGTTGGATGTGACAGGAATGATGTAACTCCACGCTGGTTCTCTTTCCAGATGGTAAAGATGAGTACAGGCCACATGGAGGGCGATTTGCAGCCTCTCTACCTGCTGCTGACTGACTGTTACATCTACCTGCTCCGTAAAGGTGAGTGCAGCCCTCAAAGCCACCGTATTAAGTGCAGTTTTGGAAGCTAATTGAAGCATTTCGTTTATCTGTTTCATCCCTGCATACCGTGTAGGTATGGTGGCTCCATCCATGTACCAAATGTATCATGGCTTTTCTGCCGATGGAACACGGGGTTTATACTTGTGCAAACATTTTGGAAGGGCCATCCAAAGGAAGTCTAAAGGCGAGAAGGCCATTTTGCAGCCTTATGCAGGCAAGGTAGCCCGAGTTACTCTTATGTTTCACTGCAGACAGGTTTGTTTTTTATTACAACGCACTTATTTCCCCTTTATTTGAGGAAAATATTTATTTGGCTTTCCAGACACATCAGAAAGTTCAGCACAGCACAATAAAAACGTGATATTATGATACCGTCCTGTCACTTTGAGAATGATTGGCCAGTTTTGGGTGGAGCGATTTCCAACATTCCAGAAGATTCGGTCACATTTGTAGCAGGTGTGTCTGGGGCTTGGTCTTATATGCGTTTGGACTTTGGTCGACTCCCTTCAAAAGGTGCCTCTGATTTCTTCAGCAAACACTGGTGTGTATACACTACCATTCAAAAGTTTGGAATTGCTCAGAAAATTTTGCATTTCCCATGAGAACTCATATTTTTATTCATCACATAAATTTCGAAATTAATAGAAAGTACAAGCAAGACATCGACAAGGTTAGAAATAATGATTTGGTGCTTCAGAATTTGCTTTCATTAAAGAATTCTTTACCTGCAATCACATCCTTGCAGACCTTTTGGCATTCTAGCTGTCAGTTTCTTGAGGTAATCTGCAGAAATTTCACTAGACTGAAGTGGCTTGACGGGCACTGTAGTACCATATGGTCAAGCTGCTCCCACAACAGTTGAACAGGGTTGAAATTCAGTAACTGCTTTTCAAATCATCCAACATCCAGTTTCTGTGTGTTTTTGCCCATTTTAATATTTTCCTTTCATTGGTCAGTCTTAGATATGGCTTTTTCTTTGAAATTCTGACTAAATGTTCATCATCCCAGAGTTGCTTCTTTGGATGTGACTGGTTTTATTATTATTTATCTATTATTTAATGCATCTTCCAGCTTAGGATCCATGAGGCGTCTGCTTCTCAAACTAGACTCATGTTTTTTTCCTTTTGCAGTTATAATCACTGAGGCCTACCAATTCTCTTTCTGTCCTCATTAGAACCAGTATGCACTGCTTGTGAAGGAAGTACATACCTTTATATGATATCTTCAGTTTCGTAGCAGTTTCTTACAAGGAAAAACCTTCATTTCTCAAAACAAAAATAGACTGAGGAATTTCTGAAGAAAGCTTTTTGGCCATTTCGAGAATAAATGAACCCACAAATGACACCCAAGGTAGCCAAAAGAAGGCCAGTTATTGCTTCTTTAAACAGTGCTAACATAATTGCACGAGGGTTTTCTAATTTTGAAGTAAACTATTAACATGTTAACTCAGGAATAGCCTACATGTTGTGTAATCGAAGCAACGGAGTGATAGTTGCTGAAAAAGGGCCTTCATACAGCAATGTAGAAATTGCATTAAAAGTCAGCCTTTTCTAGTTATAATAATCATTTACAACATGAATATGTAGACTATTTCTGATCAATTTAATGTTATTTTAATGGAATTCTCAGTAATTCTAAACCCTTGAACGGTAGTGTATGTTCTTAGCTGTGACTTTTTGCAGGATAACTCATTAAACCCTCATTTGGAATTAAGCATCCAAAGTCATTCCATTTTAATTCAACATTGTCTTTGTATTTTTAATTTTGATTAAACTGGGTATGTGAATTACACATACATGTACGTTCCACAGTTCAGAATTGTGTGTGTGTGTGTGTGTGTGTTTTTTTTTCTTGTTGATAACAACAAGAACAACAACAAATTTTATTTTTGTATAGCGTATTATCACAACTACATCGTCTCAGAGGGCTTTACAGCATCCCCACCCAAAGCCCACAGTGAATAAGCCATAGGCGACAGCGGCAAGGAAAAACTCCCGAGAAGGAAGAAACCTTGGGAGGGACCAGATCACCACATATATGATGTTGGATTGCCAATACAGTGTTGATTCCATCACTTTCATTTGAGATTTGTGGCCACCTTTAGTTAATGTCAGATATCACCACTGGGTTTGTCTGATATCGCTGATTACAGATAACTTTGTCACATCACCGAACCCTACAGACTCGCATGTAACCTATATGATGTTCACTAGAAAAGCTCTGAATACTGCAAAACATGTTTGTGGTTATTCATTATTTATTAAGAAGTAAAGACGGGGGGGGGGCTTGCAGAGCATTAGGAAGAGACCACTTTTCGATCATCCTAAATTGCACACATATAGGAATATTCCCTTTGAATATGAGGGCCAATATTTTTTTAACCAAAAGCTAAAGGTACTTTGTTTTCAGTTTTCATAAAATCATGAACGACTTTCTGGAATCAAAATCAAGACAGAGGTAAAACTGTTGGGGACGTTTGCTTGATGGGGCACAAATACTTTGTAATACCTCAGTTACTACTGAAGTACAAATCCTGAACAAATATAGTTGCTACTAGAGATACAAGATATTATGATTCATTAATGATGAACAAACATGAGCTCAGTATTTCACTTATTACTTGTTCCTTCAGTAATTCCTTAGGTACTTTACAGAATGAACAGATATTGTAACAAATATAGTAACTGCTTGAGATAAAACATGCATCACAATTCATTAATAATGAATTAACATGAGATCAGTATGTAACTTAGTTTGTGGTTTAATTTAATACATAAATAATAGTATAATACTATGTTATTTGTGCCCTGTCAAAGAAAGTGTTACCAGCTCTAGCCTTAACCCCAGGTACAGAAATTCAAAGGAGTAACACATTGTAACATTTCGACAATCAGCACTACAAATTACAGCCCGTCCTTAATTAACTGTCCTGTTACCGGCAATATGTGTGACCGTCAGCTGATGGCAATATCAAAAAAAAATTTACATGCAAATATTAGCATGATATATCAGTAAACACTCTGGAGAGAGGAGCGAAGGGAATCTGCATGCAGGGAAAGATTATCACCACTTAAGATTTCCAGTTGGTGGTGAGTGGTATTTCTTGCTCTTACAGCTTTAAGGAAGTTGCCACTGAAACAGTTGCTGCTAAATGTGAATCTGATGCCTGTGTTCTGTCTCAGGTGCGGCCGAGAAGCCCTACACGGTGGAGGAGGCAGTGTCTTACAATGAGCTTGATTATATCTCTGTGAGTGAACTTTCTCTGTGTTGCCTGCATGTGACACCAAATAAACGCAAAATATAGACTTTTGATTTTAATAGGCATTAAAGTGACGTTTTCTTGCCTCAAATTCCATATTTCCATTTGTGCCCAAGTTAAGAGTGCTACCATGTGTGTCAGGTGGGGCTAGATCAGCAGACCTTCACGCTCGTCTGTACCAATCGAAGACGCCAGTTCCTCCTGGACACTGCAGATGCATCACTTACTGTGTGAGTTGGACATTGGACACTTGAATCTGATTTGCTATACATTTTAATTTTCTCATGCCATCCATCTCAAACACTCTAGCTGGTTTCTGGGTGTCCTGAGGTCTGCCATGATAAAGGGCTGCCGGGAACCGCCGTATCCCGCTGTCCTTACGGATGCTACCATGGAGAAGCTGGCCCTTACGAAATTTGTGTCCCAGGAGTCACAGTGTGAGGTGGGTTGTCTTTCTTTATTCATAATTTTCTCGTGATCTATAGTAAGTACATGTAAAATTTCCAGAGCTGTCTGTGGCAGTGATAAATTCTATTGCATGTCCTAAATAACCAAATCTGGCAGGGAAGGATTAAACGTCACTTTGCTTTATAAAGGTGGTTTCATACATTTAGATTGATGTGGCATTATAAAGTAGAATGTAGTGAGAAATGTGTTTCTGTTTAAGCTGAAATTGTAATGATGCACATTTACATTGTAGTTGAATTCTGGAAATATGAAAATGTTAATTTTAGATTTGGAAGGGTGGGTAGTAGAGCTGGACAGGATCTAAAAAATAATGTGCCATCGGGTTGTTATGCAACACAAATATGTTTTTTGCAGTTCAAAGTAATTAATGTGAAATAAGAAACATCCATCCATTTTCCGAAACCGTTTATTCTATTCAGGGTCACGGGGGGGGGGGGGTCCGGAGCCTGTGGGTACAAGGCAGGGAACAACCCAGGATGGGGCGCCAACCCATCACAGGGCACACTCACACACCATTCACTGACACTTACAGGCAATCTGGTAACTCCAATCAGCCTCCGGATGTTTTTGGACTGTGGGGGGGAAACCGCACGGTGAGACGGGGAGGACATGCAAACTCCACACCCTGGCAGAGCTTAAACCCGGGTCCCAGAGGTGTGAGGTGACTGTGCTAAGTACTGCACCAATGTGCCGCCCAGTAAGAAACAGAAAAACTAAAATATACTGTATCAGAAATTAGTGAATTTCTAGCTAGCTAGTATAAGATCATAGGATTTAAGGTTGTACATTTGGAAATAGTTGTCATTTACAGTAAACTAAATATCTAATTAAAGAATGGATATATTAATATTTAATGCATTTCTGATAATTAGCTGAAATCTAAATGAATTGTTTCATATTACATAAATTATGATGCAAAGATATTGTGTATACTTGGCCAAAAATCTAGCATTGATTATCTGCCTCACTTGTACATGCTTTGGATGAAAGTGACCACTGAGAGGAAATTCAAGCAATTGCAGCTATAGATATTAATAATAAATGTAGATCTTAATGTTTTCCAACAGAAATTAAATTCCATGGCTTCTTTTTTTACAAAGCCAAACAAGAGGATGTTGATCAAAAAAGTTTTGCCGTTCTTTTTCCAAGACTCCATTCCTTTTACTCATGAATTGTTAGTGCTTAAAGGTTGCAGGTTCAAACCCAGCCTCAGCATGTCTGTGGCTCCTTGAGCAAGGCCCTTAACCCCCAGCTCCCTGGGCACCCCAGCAGATGACTGCCCTTCACGGACAGCTTGCTCTACAAAGAGCAAGTTGAGGGAGGCGTAAAAAGGAATTTCCCCACGGGGATAAATAAAGTTGTTATTATTATTATTATTTTGCATATTCTCCTGACGGCACTACGGTGACACCCACAGTGCATAGCCTGAAAAAGAAGGTGCGGTCGTGCTACAGCACTTACTCATTACATAAGGAGAGGGTTACACCTTTCATGTTCCATGTTTTCCTATTTGCACAAAACACCGTCTTTTTAATTTACTGTGCGACTGAAATTAAAATCCACAGAAATCCTGCAATAAAACTTTATCAAAATGTATGTCACTTTGGAAGAAAGCAACTGCTTAGTAAATGTTATGCAAATTACGCTTATGTTTATTAGTGATTCCATATACTTTTTGGTCTTATGCTTTTCCCCATTCTTTTCAAAACAATTCTGTAAAAGACCAAATGTGCGTAACCAATATTTGTGGTGTAAATGATATTAGTAGCATGGACTGAAAGTTTAGAATGCATTTCTGGTGAAATATAAATGCAGTCAACTGCCATAGTCCAAACAAGCTTATATGCTACAGCGTTGTCTGCAATGTGTTATTGTGTTATTCCAAACCAATTGCTAGTTACTGCCATTACAAATCCACACATCTATGCAGTTAAGCGTAAAATGGTTACCAGTTAGGCAGGTGTCATAGTCGGGTAGTTCTGTCAGTCTTTGCAGCAAGGTGGAATTGCCAGAATAAATGAATCACGGGCTGAGTCTGAAAATTTGGCTTAGACTCTCAGGATTAGTCTGTCTGAGTCACACATGACTGGCACATCAACGCTTCCTGTTTCTGTGCACCTGTTCATTTTCAGCAGGTGCCTTTATGGCAACATGTGTTCAGTCTGTGGCCCGGAGGGCATTTATGGAAATAGCCGCCCAATAAAAAGCTCCCTTTATTCTCCTCATGTGCTCTTGTGTGTCAGGAAATTTAATAAAGGCAGCGTGTGGGGCAGCGTTGCCTCGACACAGAAGACTGGGAAATGTGCACTGCATCACAAACCACCCTCTGGAAAGATCTGGTTACCAGCATGGACAAAGTGCTTGTCACTAACATGAGGACCTGCAAGAAATTTGAGTGGCTGTTGCAGCCGGCCAGTCGTTCAGCCAGGAGACGGCACAGAAAGATTAGCGTTTCGCAGTCCACCAGAAAATGTACAATGCATTCAATATCCGTCAACTGAGGCAGCGTATTGAGAGCAGAGTATTCTTGGTTGTCTGTCTTCTCTCTCGCTGTCTCTGTCTGTCCCACTCTTGCGGGAGAGCGAGTACATGCACTGTGGCTTAGGATTGCAAAGATACATATTCTCTTTGGACCTATTTATAATCATCTTAATTGAAACAATTTTTTTAGTCAATCAGACATTTAGCCTAATTGATTCACCTGCTGTGCATGATGACAAGGCAAATGTCACTTGAATCCTGCCTAATGATAATATATTTCTGTATGTACTGATATATACCAAGGCCTGTAATCCCCAGCTCACCTGTATATGTGTCTGTGTCTCATGGAGAGTAAGTGGGAAGGCAAAGGGAAGCATTTGGCAAATACATGATTTCATCTTTATCATTTTTTTATCTTTCTATATACTGTTGTGTTACAATCCAACATACACGTGCATGATTTATGTAGCATTTATTTCTAGATAAAAGTAATATTACATTAGGCTTTCTAGAAAGTCCATCCGTCTGTCCATTCATTCATCCATCCATCCATTCATCCAACCAACCATCTATTTTCTGCCACCGATCCGGGGTTGGGTCGCAGGAGAAGCAATCTGTGCAGGGATGCCCAGACCTCTCTCTCACCAGCCACCTCCTCCAGCTCCACTGGGGGAATCTCAATGTAATCTCTCCAGTGTGTCCTGGGTCTGCCCCAGGGCCTCCTCCCAGTTGGACATGTCCAACGCACCTCCCCAGGGAGCTGTGCAGTGCAGTATTGCGTTTGGCTATGTAAAGGTACTTTACTTAATACAGCCCAGTAGAGCACATAGCCTAGTTGTAAAAGCACATAAAAACACTTAAGTCAATGGTAGAATACAGCCCTAAATTATTTGACAAGGAATTTTAGAATGTTTGTTCTTTTTGCCATGAATTGCTATAATTCTATAATGTTATTGTCCAAGACTGTGTGTTATATTATGTAAAAATGGGATAATTAACAACTTGATTGCTTTCTAAAAGTTAGTTATTTTAAGTAGGCTTGATTCTTAAAGGGATAAAATTAATCATAGACATTATTAAACATTTTGTAGAATATTATAAAACTGCAAAATCCTAATGACATTTCCCTTGTGTTGATTCTCTGAATTCCAGACAGTACTATGTGCCATTTGGTTTCTCAGGTGTTCAGCTTCATTATTGCATAATTTGTCATTAAATACTTGGATTTCCATATAGTCAGCTATTAAAGTAGCACTCTTGATAAAGACAAGTAAGATAATGTACAGACCAATACATTTTGCTCAAACATACTGAAAAATATTTCCAAGTAATAATCCACCCACAAATTCATTTTTAATTAGCAGTTTACATTTTCATTTCAGACACCACATACACCAATTTGAGGTATGAAAAGAAGTTTGCACATATTTAAATGAATCAGCACAGGAAAGGGTTAACTCACAAACAAATGGTTGTTAATCATAAATGAAACTGCTGAAACAAAATTCAGCAATTACCAATATTGAAAGTATTAATGTTTAAATAGATATGGTGTTGGACAAATCATGGGAAGGCGTATAGTTCAGCAAAGAATGAAAAATTTATGAGCCACAGTTGTAGAATCACTGGGCTGGATTGCTTCTTCATGTCTGGGAGTGCTTAAATCTCTGATTACACATGCTCTGGGGTTATTTGGGAGCATTAATGAGAGTGTTGCTTTTTCTGCTTTTGTTATGTCCTGATTATTTTGTTTGGTTTGCTGATTCAACCTCTGGTTGTGCTGTATAGGTCTCTGCGGTCTCTATCCACTTATATGCCTTGGTACACTGGGAGGACCCACTGGATATGACTGTGTCCAGCCAGGCAGCTTCCAGTGGCCACTCTGACTCCAAGGACGGACACCTGCTATATCTTGCAGGAACCACATATCTTGGCAAGGAGCAGTGGAAGAGCTGTTACATGGTGCTCAGGCAGGTTTTTCTTCTTGACTCATCCATATGGTCCCACAGAGTGCAATACTTTATTTACTATGATTAGGCAAATAGGAAAACTTGCTTGAACTTTTAAGTTTTTATTTATTTTTTTTAACGCTGGAATCCTTGAACTGTAATTCAACGGAGAAGCAAATAAAAAGGAGCTGGAAAGGGGTGCTCTGGATTTATAACAAGACAACACAGCAGCATCACTGCGAAATGAAATACGGAACAATAATTGTTTCATCTTGATTATTTTGTTTTAATAATCGTTGGAAGTCAAAATCATAATTGAAAGTGAAATTTGTTCAGTATTGACGATTGATGTTTTTATTTTTGGTAATATTTTTAATATTTTATATATCCTTTCATTTGTTGTAATGGTTTATACTGACTTCAGTTGCTATAGGCCACACTGCTTGTAAAGACCTGCAGGATGCAATATCGTTGTACTTCTTTGCTGCCATTGCTGAAACTTGTAATAGTCAACAGTTGCTGACTCAATATTCATACTGATTCTTCTGCTTGGACAGCAATGGAACTTTGTACCAGTACGCAGAGAGAACAGATGTAACGCCGCTTTTGACAATCACCATGGGGTAAATCACCACCCTGTGCTGTGTGTTTGTATGGAAGGACAGACAGTTGGATGATTGAATGTGCCTGTTTCCCCTTTAACTTCATTGCTTAGCTCCCTCTATACATTTGAAATTTTCCGGCTAGAGAAAAGGTCAGAAGTAAAGCCTTCTCCTGTTCTTCCTTCTGTCTTCCTGTAGGGGGGAGCACTGCGGCGGCTGCAGGCGCTCCCACTCTACTGAGCGTCCACATGCTTTCCAGATTATCCTGACGGAGCATCCCCCACTGCAGCTCAGTGCAGAAAATGAGCAGGACATGGCCATCTGGATGCAGTTGCTCTGTCAGTCTGTGTCCAAAGGGGTAAGGCCACAATAATCTAAACCGATAAGGGGACTTTATGAAGGAATATTTGTGGTTTTAGAATCAGTCCTCTGTTGGTGCTTATCTTATTACTGCTATAACTCAAAAAGAATATTTCAAAATTTGCAGACACATTGCATGGGCGAAGATAAAATTGAGACAAATTGCAAACTGAAGCAACACCGCTTAGTGGTAGCAAAGGGAAGGGTGACTGCAGAAGACACTTGATCCTGTGAATGTAATAACTGAAACGTTAGTCATGGATCTTATTACCACTTTACAAGTACATATGGATGAAAATCTACCTCTGATTTCAAGACAAATCACACAAAAATTGAAGCAGCAGTACTGGGTGGCAACAAATTAAGGAAAGAGCAGCTGTAGGAGACATTTGATCTTGTGAATACAGTTACCCCAAAAGTATTTGATGCATCTTTTTTGGACTTCCCAGGAACATTGTGTAGGTGATGATCTAGGGCAGGATTTCCCTATTGTCATCCTGGGTGGTCAGAGTCCGGCACAGTTTGTAGATTTTCCTATTCAAACACACTAAACCTGGTAAAGCTTATTGAGATGTTTGAACATGGAAATATGCAGACTGTGGTGGATTCTAGACCTCCAGGACTGGACCTAGGGAACCCTAATATAGGGCCTATTTTATTTTGAGGTAAATCTCATGAAATTGCAGCAGCGTCACTTAATGGAGGCACATGATAGGACTGCCATAGACATAGATCTGGTGAACCTGCTTACACTGAGACAAGTCACACAAAGTTGGGCTTGTGTTTGGGAAGGTGGGGAGAGTATGTAGGGGGACTAGAGATTGTAGAGGTGGGGGTGTGGGATGAGAAGGCATCAAGTGGGGGGAGGGAGTGACAGGGCCATCCAGACAATGCCTCGATGTCATTCTAACAGCATCAGGTTATTTTTATATGTACTGTCTAGTTGATAATAGTAGTGGAAAACCTTCGGAACTTTTTGTCACCTGTCCAGGTCTGCAAGCTTCCCAAAGACCTTCTCTGTGTATTCCTTCCATCTCTGCTTGCTCTTTATTCCATCTGTGTTGCCGTTCCGCATACCCACTTGATGATAAACTTTTTATTTTCAGGGATTTTCTGGCTCTTGTCTCTTTCATTCTTCAGTTACTTTCCAGATGTAAATATTAGTCTGTCATCTTTGCTGGTACCTTTCTGGAATTCTATTTTTAGGAGATTATTATGACATCTTTCTTTGCTGATTTATGGTATCTCCTTTCCTCTTCGCAGTTTCTACTGTGTCCTTCTGTCATCCACTTTGATTTGGCTCTTTAATTTTGATTATTTTCATTTTAATTTCTTCTCAGATTCCTCATGGATGACTGATTTTCCTCCACACTTCCTCTGGTTCTTTAGCAAGTATGGTTAAAGTATGTAGGGGTACTAGAGATTGTATAGGTTGGGAGGTGCGAGAGGAGTAGGGTTTAGATGGGGGAGGGGTGAGGTGGTCATCTAGGGAATACACTGTTGTCATTCCAACAGCATTTAGTTATTCTCGTTTCATACTATATAACTGTACTAGATAAGTATTTCCCTCCTTTTCATCTCAAAATTTGCCATTCCACACTCCTGTCAGGATTATTGCAATTCCTCTTTCATCCACATCAGGTGTTGGGGCATAAATTTGTACAACTTGTAGAACTGCCATATCGAAGTGGTGTAGACAAAATTGAACTGATCAATTAGTCATGTCTAGGGTTCCTGAGTGTGACAGCCACACAATTGCTTTGTTGTCCATTTCTCAAAAAGGATAAGTGGTTCTTGGCCTCATTTCCAGTTGAGCTGAGAGCTGTTTCCCCCAGTTACCTTAGGGCGCTTTTCCACCCACTTTGAGAAAGTACCAAAAGTACGGTACATCAAGGTGTTGGTTTTCCACTGCTGTAAAAACTGGTTCTGGCACAGAGTGACATGGGGGTATTTTGTGCTGAATTGCTAGTATATTACAGGGCTGGATGATGTGCGATATTAATATCAACATCACATGTTATGCATGTGCAATTCTTACATCTCTAGTAAGCTAGATTAAGATCAGGCTTTTTCTTACTTTTAATTCTGTATGGACATTGTAGCACAGGGAGTTTTTTTTTGCTCCATTATTACTATCTTAGCAAACCTTTGCAATTCTAAGGATTATTCCTTATATAGATTATCTATTATATGCTTAAAAATCAGATTAAAGAAATTTACGAACTTTATAAAGCTTTATAAAATACCCTATGCATGCTGTCCTAGTAAATTAAACAAAATACTTTTTTAAATTTCTTGTCATGCCATTCTGATCTTATTGTCTGTTCATCCAACCGGATCACAATAATTGATTTTTTTAATTTCGTTTTATCGTTGCTTTCTGAGTTTGTAACGGTTTTCAAGTTTGAGGCTGTATTGCGTCTGAGAGGCAGGCTATTTGCATAACCAGTTGACAAAGAGTGTTTCAAGTCCCTACCCAAACATACCGAAGTACCAAAATGCCCCAACTGTTTGGCACTTTTGGTACCTGAACTTTTGGTATTGGTACTCGAGCAGAAGTCAATGGAAAAGGGAAACTATCAAAAGTATGTGCCCTTAGATTTCTATTTCCATTATTTTCCACCTACTAGTCCAGCACAGTAATGCGGGATGGTTGCAAACACAGAGCACAAGTCCGGAGACACCTTAAAACATGTCACAGGGCAAATACTAAACAAAACCACACACTGTGGGAAATTTGGGGAAACAGTTCATCAGACTGCATAATGTGAGTCGACCTAGAGTGTCTGCATGAAACACAAGTATATATGCAAACTCCACACCAAAATGACAGCTGGGACAGAAAACCACAAGCAGGAGACTGCACTGCTAACCACTGCTGCCTAATTTCCTGAGAAGTTATTTGATTTAGTCATTCGGTATAGGAAGTCAGCAGAAGAAGGATGTAAAATCAACCAAGACATTTTTTTCTTCATTGCTCCCAGGTAATTCCTCAGGGAGTAGCTCCCTCGCCCTGTATCCCGTGCTGCCTGGTACTGACGGACAGGAAGCTGCTGACCTGCCATCAGGACTGCCAGACAAACTTCTTTCGCTTGCTAGGAGGGGCTGAACTGCATGACATTACAGCCATTTGTCTGGAAATGGACAAAGAATATTGTGTCATTGTAAGACACCTTAATTTCTTCATAGTTATTGAAAATTGCTGGACTCATTTGTACATTGTAGGGATTTAAGATTTGTATTGTGTTACTAAAAAATGCAAAACACTAACTGCAAATTTTATCAAAATTGAGTTGTGACCAAAATCGGGTCTTTTTGGCAGAGGACTAAAAAAACTGCTCAGTTTTAAAGGAGTGTGAAAACTACAACAAAACACCCTTTTTCTTAGTCTGTCTCAGCTTAGTTACTGTGTTTTACTTTTGTAGGGCAGTATTAACACTTAACCCTCATTTTAAGTAGTCCACAGTGTCAGTATTTTGCTGGTGATGTGACTTCCTCTTTTCTGCAGGAGTTTGCAGTAGACAGAGCTCAGTTCCTGCCTCCATGGGTCCTTTATTTCAGCAGCTGTGAGGAAAGAGCACGTCTGCTAGAGTCCCTGGAGAACAGCTGGAAAAACATCTTTAAGGTATCGCTGCCATTAAAAATAAGATTTCGAAGAATTATTCTGGGTTTTCCACTGGATTTTTACAGCATCTACCCTCCATGTTAATCACGCACAGGTGTGCCTGCCACGTAAGGCCATGTTGGATCCCTTAATGCGGGCGAGGTGTAGGGAGGCACTGGGGCTGATTCAGAGTGCTTGGCAGCGCAGTGACAGCCTGCAGCGTGGACGAGCTCAGAGGGAACCTTGGTGCTGAAGGACAAAGGGCCTGCATCACTAACACCACCTGCTGATTGCATGGATAACAGGACCTGGGGGGTGTTCCACAAAGCAGGATTTCTCAGTTTGCTAGGTTTACTCAAGCTAGAAGTCATGATTGTCCAATCAGAGTTTAGGCAAGGAACATTCCTTTTGGACAGTCATGACTTCTAGTATAAGTAAATCTAGCTAACTGAGAAATCCCCCCAGATCAGTACATAACTGAGATTATATTCAGTCCCTGAAAACAATAGGCTGTCTCATTCAGTTATAATTGCATGGAGGTAGCTGTGGCACATTAAAGTTATTTCGGAGGTAGGACTTCTGCCTGGTGTTGAATAGAATCGTAAAAGGTCTTCTAATCATGAAAATTAATGTATAAAATAGAAGCTCAGTGTTTGTGTTCATCCCTGAGATCAATGGGGCACAAAATTCCTTTCACCAGGCACTGGTAACCTCAGTAAAAACACCACCAGTGTATCTGTGAGGTGGATATATTGATGTCATAAGAACCTAGTAAAAACTGGTTCCATGATACCACAGTCTGTTGTTAAAACTGCTTCCCCAGAACATGTAGGTATGTTTTATCAGTGTTGGATTGGTGAACAGGCAGAATTTTAATATTGACTTGCCTCCTAAAGTATTCCAGGTCACTCTAGTGGACAATATTGCTGCTTTTCCTCAAGCATGTAAAATCTATATAATGCGGTACATGGCACGGCTTGTCGGTGCCTGACACCAACACAAAAAAACAGCATAAAATGACGGCATGATAAAATGTCAGGAGTAAGCTGCCCTGTTACAGCTTGGCACACCAATGGGAATTGCTTGCAAAGAACAATAGTACAAAGTGTGGAATCCCTCATTGTCAGTAGTTTTCATCTGTGTACGGTGTCTAATAGAATATGAGAGCTAATGTTTTCATCAGTACTGTAATATAACTGTGCCATACAGAAGTGCACATGATTTGGGGGAGTTATACAGGTTTAACTTGTGTGTATGAATGAGAGAGCAGGAGAATGCAAGCAGTGGTTGCTTCTAAGACAACGGTCACTTTTTGTAGGTGCATATTGCATGCATATTAATATTTTAAAAAGTAAGTCACTTGCATGTTTTAAGCTGCACTTCACAATTGCTTGATGACCTTGAAACGTGTGATGACTAAGAAGGGCGTTAGACCTGCCACCATAAATATTTCAGCAATGAAGAGGAGTTGATCAGGGTACACGAGTATCGTACGGACATTGCTGGACAATGATGGAGTAAATACTTTGACTGGTCAAGCTTCACCTTGAATGTAAAAATGGTTATTCAGCCAGTCAAGTTTTTATTTTGTATGTGACCAATTGAAGTATACAAATATGGTAATAGGGTATAATTATTTAATCCCAACAAAAATATCCTTGTTGCATATTAAACCTTGCATGTTGTAATATTCCATCAATATGATGTATATATGTACAATGTTGTGTAAATATGCAAATAAAGACATATAAATTGGTTTCCCAGAAAGTTCTCGGCGTCTTCATGCTCTAAAGTCCTGTATCACCCTGAAAATGTTTGCACAGCCATGTGGTCCAACCCATCTGCCCAACCAGTTGTTCCTGAGGAACAACTATAACTGATACTGTATTTACTTTTAATAAATGAGTGAGCTGTACGGCAGGGGAAACGTCATTGAAAGATATGTGGGAATCAGGCCGGGCAGAGCTGACTAATAATGAGCAAATTCACTCATCTCTAGGATCATTATACAAGATTTCAGTTTTCTGTCACCTTGAAAAATGTTTCCAGACCCTGACTATATCATGTACTTTAGTTATCTGTATGTTTTGTCTTTTGAGAGCTGGATTAGAGTGTTGAATCTCATCTTACTGAAAACACTTAAAATGTTACATATTACAAAGCGTTATAGTAACATTTAGAAAAATAAATAATCTTGCAATCACAAAAGTTTATGCACAAATATATAATTGTTTGCCACATTTTCCTGACATTTCCTGTAAAGTAGTGTATACAGATCACATAATGGTTAATGCTTAACCTGATTCTGGGTTTTCAGAGTAAGACGACATAATTGTGGGCAACAAGATTTACAAATAACTACATATATGTAAGGAATAATTGACGACGGGCCGTTGAATTATTAGAAAATAATGCACACCCGAGGTGGTGATGCGGCCA
>JAABNX020000044.1:4303586-4329051 GCA_015163995.2 Mormyrus lacerda
TACACAGTTCGTGAGTTTTTGTACGCGACCGGCTGTGAAAGTAGTTTGTTAGTTGTTGCGCACGACTTGCCGTGAGTCACCAATCAGCGGTAGAACCATTGTAGTTCGAACTACTGTAGGTTCGCCGTGAGTCTGACCAATCAGTTCCAACTATGGAAGTCCTAACTAACTAACGTGGTTCGAACTACTGTGGTACGACGGTTTCGAGAAACAGTCGTTGTTCGGATGTTGGTTAGTTTGAACTACCATAGTACGATGCATCGTTAACACGACTTCCGTCGTTGTTCGAGAAACGCACCCCAGGGCGACAGCTGAAGGGCCGGGGTCTGTCGTTTGTAACTTTATCCACGACTGCGACGTTTGCAAGGGAAATCTAACATGGGGACCGCTGCCATCACACCGTTTCATCCTCACTTTTATTTTAATAACGTTATATTGATTTGGTGTACCGGTTTTGAAACGACAAGAAAATGATTTCTTACCTGTTAGCTTACAAGCGAATCCGATAGTAAAAAGTACCGGTAGGAAACTGAAGCTAATAACTTTGGTTCCTAAGGTACGCGTAGAACGCTTCTATAAGGGTATTACCGGTATTACTAATACGTGTCAGACGGCGCACAGCAGGACGTCTCAGTGAGGTATTTCAGTGAAAAGCGAATGCGGCGCCTCCTGCCTAGGACCGGGTTGGGGATAGGTTCAGGCGGCTGAGCGAAATTTCCAACAGGAACATAAACACAGAAACCAAGGGACAAAGCCTAGAAGCAAAGTCAACAACTGTGCAATTACATGAAACCAGGAAGATAAAAGGATATAAAGTGCAAGTTTATGGTTTGTGGCGACAGCAGTGAGCATCGATTGCTAGTTTACCCACATCGAGCAATCAATTTTTTTAACCAAAATCCTATAGGAATCCTATTGGGATATTTTTAAAAAACAAAGAATGAACCAGATCCTACTGGATTTCATCTCCTATCGGATTTTTCCTTGCAGAATTGTATTTCCTATTCGATTTTTGAAAAAAGAAAATCCTATTGGATTTTTCTTGCATTATTCTTGTAGGTTTTCTAATAATGAATTGCATAAAATAACATCACAAAACAAAGTGTACTGTTATTTTAAAATTTCATTTAAATTTTGAATGCTATTTCTTTTAAGAGAATCATAGTTCAGTCAGTTGGTTGGCAACAAAGCCATTAGGTGCAGATGCTGGGTTCTATGGAATGTTTGTGGTGTGGCAAATGGAGAGAGAGAGGAAGTTATATAGACTGCCAAAGACGACGGAGTTATAGTGATGAAGTGCCGTTTTTCTAAGACGATATATGAGTGTGCACCTAGAGTCACACACCTGTTCTAAACAAATTAAATGTAATCTAAAAGACTGAAAACTAAGTAGTTTACTTACTGTATCCCTAGGGGATGCTGCCAAATTAATCAATCAACAGAGATCGACACAAATACATCAAAAAGTTTCTTGTGCATCGAAATACTGGTGCGGAAGAATGTGTTTAATAAACATACAAATAATTAGTAATTTGAAAACACAAAAATAGATGTAAAAGAGTAACAGTGCAAGACAAATAACTTGTACTCTTGCAGCCGTGGTAATGTGTAATATTTACAAAATATACAGCTTGCCCTAACTGTAAACAAAATAACATTGTTTTCCATGTCTTATAGTGTTTTTGCGAAATGAAAAATGACTTTTGTAACATTGGTAACATAACGAGAGCTCAATAGGCTATTTTGTTAAGAATGAATAATATTTTAAATACATGTAATTGAAATACCGCTCACCTCTGCGAATCAGTTTGTATTTGCTCACCTCACTCTCCACATCTCTTGAGGCAGGTGAGAATTGGGCATGGGGGCTTTTCTGCCTGTGACCACATTCCCTTAGATCTGTAGTCATTCTGCATCCCCTTTCCAGCACCGCTAATGCCATAAGGAGTTCGGTTGTGTCCCCATAAAAAGACGGACAAAAATTGCTCTCTCATATGATGCAGCTCTTCAAGGTACTGATCATTTCAGTCAGGTACAGGCAAAGAAGGGGGAGATACACTGGACTGAGAAATCTTTAACATTCACATGATGATAAAGATAAATAATGCATAAGAGATTTTAAGATTTACTAACTTTCTGGATAATTTTTGAAGGGCTAGATTCATCCCCATATTTAATATCACATAGAGATCCCACCGCACAGATAGCATTTACAATGTTATTTGTTGGTAAAATGTCCCATTTCGGAGGCTCCTCAATCCACTGAATGAGGATATACACGTTCAGGAATCTGGGAGAGTGTGAAAAGGGGACAGGAATACAGAGCGCAAAGGTGCCGTCGATACTGATTGGAACGCAGGTTAAACCGTTATACTGTTTGTAAACATCTCATGTGCAGCTATAACCGTTCAGAGACATTTTAGTAAGAGTAGCTAACTTAAGCGAACATACAAACAACTCCAATGACAGCCGGATAACAATTTAGTGAGTTATTAACTTTGTTAGCCAACACTAACATCGACAGTCATTCTCACATAAGGTAACGTTAACTAATGATAGCTAACTAACGATATAATTTTAATATGCGTAACAAGCGTAGCGAATATACTGAGAAAAGACTACAGTAATAATGGTAAGTACTAATATTTCATGTCCTATTTCATGTTTTCTACTAGATGTATACTTGAACGATATTTATTTGTTACTCTGTCAGGCTTCATTTTTGGTCGTCCTTCCCTCGGACACTTTCTGAATTCTGCCTGGGAGCTTGATTAAATGAGCGCAAGGGCGTCACTTTGGCTGGAACATGGGGGGGGGGTTTGAGGTCTCCACCCATTACAGGGGAAACATGATTATTGGGGGGTTGTATTAGCTGGTTTGTATTACCCACCCCCGTAATTTAAGCAGATGAGTGAGTGAAATAGTCACTTGGTGAATTGTTTCCAACATTTTTCTGTTTTTTTTTTTTGGGGTGGGGGATGGTGACCTTCACTGATTTTTGTCAAACAAAGACAACTTTTTACTAAAAACGAGTTCGTCGTCTGTCGTGGTTTTTACGATAGCATACTTGGCACAAAGAGGAATTAACCATTTTAGAAGTGATGGCCAGATGAAGCTTCATTAATCATTAAACCATTTGCAGCATTTTTGTTGCCACTAAATTCGATTGCACAAGCTATTGATTTGAGGCATGCTTTGAGCCTTTTTTGAATAGTGAACACCATCTAGTGGGATAAAAAAATACTGCAAATAGTTTGTGGAGCTTTATTTCATTACATTGAAATTACATTTTAGGCAACAATTAGGCTATTTCATTGTGTAATTTGTACTGTTGCCAAAGATCCATAGCTGTGGGAATCACACAATTAGGTCCAGTAAAAAAATCATTAGTTTATCATCCCCGCCCGCGTGTCGAATTTTGCCCGCATCGATTTTTTTTTAAAGTGTATCTTGAACACTTCTCAAGAAGGAAATTAATAGATATGAACTGGCATTTTGAATTAAAAATTTTTTAAAAATACTTTCTTTTCATATTAATTTCGCAGATCAGCCCATATGTCATATATCTGTGGCTGTTCCATTTGTTTACTGTTGATGTTGAAAACTATTATCTTCCGTTATCTTTTTTCTAAGAAATAATAATAAAAAAAATCGCCCTCCCTCATCACTTGTTTCTGATTGAAAGGATGATAAACTAATAATTTTTTTACTGGGCCTTAGTGATGGTTTTACTTTCCCATGCACTGGTGCATATGTACAAGGTGGCAAGCAATGAGCACTGTAAAAAGAAAAAAAGGCCTTACGGTCAGTATTTAACATGCCCCACTAATAGACAGACAGACAGAAGGATACAGATGGATAGATTATTGTATGTAATTACTAATCACAAATACATTTCAGTTCCCATATATACCATGTAATAGTTGAATAGAAAAGTCTAGTACTGTAATAACTCATGCCATTTAGTAGCTATAAATTAGCGCACACTGTATCATTGTCAAAGTAGGGCTATGTATTGCCAGCCTAACTACATAACTGTACACTGTTGAGCATGAAATAACTACATGCACAATTGGCTGCATTGAAACATCTTGAAACATCTATCTAATCACCTGTCTTCTCTTAGTCTTTTCAAGGAAACAAGAATGAATATAGGCCTACATGCAGAAAGGACAGATATAAAAGTTAATGTGAAGACTCAGCAGCACGGCTGTATACTTGCCTCCCTAATAAATTACGTCACAAATGGTATCTGCTAGGCTAGGCATTCATCTTTTATTCAGGTTTCCAGATCCTGATTGGCTAAGTGAACTTCCCAAGACCATTAAATGGAGGAACAGGAACCCTGGGCAGAAATGAGTTGAACTTGAGCAGCTAGAGCTAATTTCCACTGCAGAACATGAATCTGATGCGGACAGTGGTGGGAGGACTGGAAATCCAGATACTTATAGTTTTTACAGAAGGTCATATGCCACATGAACTACCAAGTCCACTTGATGATATGTTCAAATGACCTAAATCATTCACAGTTAACTCCCTGGGTGTAATTTTTTTAGTCAACTTCAATTAGCCAGGAAACTGGTCCCCATAAGGGGAAAAAATGGCTATTCATCATGTCGTGGGGACATTGTGTGCCCATAAGGTAAGGTATACCCACTCACATACATGTACACACACACACACACACACACACATGCACGGACACAGATGCACACATGTTGGCCTACCTATCTAAATGGGAACCGTCCATTAATTTCTATGGGAGAAACCCTAATCCCAATCACGACACCCTTTACCAACCAACCAAAATTCAAGACTTTTGGCACTTTTAGAATTTTAGGTCAACATTTACTGGCTGCTCAACACAATTAAAGTTTCTACTATATTGCGATTCTTCGTTTTCCCTGTGCTATGGTAAGCAATTACATCTGTTCTGTTATTTATTTAATAAATTACAAGATGTCACACCCCGATCGTGCTGATCCTCCTGTGCCACGCCCCCCTCGTTAACCTCATGTGGATTCCCCGTGTTTATCAGATGTTTCCGGTTACTGTCATTAGTGCAATGTACTGAGTCCGCGTTTCACTTTGTTTCCCCAGTCCGGTCATTGTTATGTCAGCCCCTGTGTTGCCTGCCTTTTGTGGTGCTACTACAAATAAACCCTGTGTTGGCGCTTACCCCTTGGCTTCCTGCGCCTCGTTTGCGCCCCGTGCCTCACAACGTGACACAAGATCTGTATAAGTATTCTTTGGATGCTATATTGCTTTTAAAGACAACAAATGCAAACAAATACTTGAGTTAATTCTTTTATTATAATAAAATTGCTTACAAGCAATGTATACTGTGGCATGTAACAGTTGATTGTAATGTGCGGCCAAAATGTAAGCATTCTGAACTTTATTATATTTGGAATCTTGCATGCATGCTATATAGTTCGAATTGTTTTAAGGAAATATTTAATACAAGGTACCATACCTACAAAAGACGTTGCAAATTTTTTGACTTAGGTTGTGCTGGCTGGTACATGGATACAGTGCAACACTACAGTGGACAGCCATTTCTTAATTTAGCTATTCCTTATATTGCATTTAACTGGTGTGTCATGATTATTGCATAATAACTATCATGTGCTGTTGTGTTCGAATTTCAGCATTTAGTTAACTGCAGCATCCACCGTCCACTATCCACTATCCAGTGTACTTATGAAGTCTGAAGCCATGATGGCACGTGTGGCTGATTCAAGCACTGTAACACGAAGTGCCACTAATGTTTCGTTGATTGGAAGAGAAAATACACGGAATGAAACTTCCAACTTACCATCAGACACTTGGGTTGAATGCCGACTTCTTCACAGAGACAGATCCTGATATTTGGCAGGACCGCAACAACTTTCAACAAACTAAAGCATATGTCAGCAGTCTAGCAGTGGTAAATGACAGAGCAGAGCGAGCAGGGAAACTGATGCAGGATTTCAACTGTTCCATTACAACAAACAAAGAGCAGAAACAGAGTATCTGCCGCAGGCTGTCTTGAGCCACAGCTTACGAACATTTCAAGTTATAAACAACTGTTCGAAATGTATCTCGTTCGTAAGTAGAGGAGCGTCTGTACTTCCTAGATTTCTTGTATATATGTATGAAGTGGATAAAGTGTACTTTGTTGGAATGACTCTAAGGAAGATTGTTCCATCAACAAACATTTGGTTTTTGTTGGCCCTCTGTTTCTGTTTCATGTAAGTGACATTGCTATTGGACAATCCTTTCATTTGGCTTAAATGATCTGACTAATGAAAGAATCCTTCTTTGTGGAATTTCCCCCTGGTTCTTGCAGTAGTTTTGTACAGAAGTTTGCAGATTAATCTGATTCTTAGTATAAATAAAGCTGTGATTGTTTGAGATTTTAATATGCATATGGAAAATGACCATACTTCTCTGTAAACAGCGTTTGTTTCCATTCTTGATTCTGTTGGTGTTCTGCAGAATGTAATTGGGCCTACTCATTCCTGTTCACTCTAAAATTTATCTGTAAGCATAATATTTCTGTGGCGCATGATCTATTTCTCCTCTGAATCCTTCAAGCTCTGATCAGTTTTCAGGTTAGTAAGCTAAGGTTTGCTACTCTATCAGTAACCAAATCCGGTGTTGGTCAGTGACTGCAGCAATCTTTGTTAACACATTTCTGCAGTCATTCACTCTCTCCTCTAGTGAAACTGAATGTGACTGGGCATATATTCTTAGGCACAATGACCTCATTCTTCAAAAAAACAATTAACCAACTAATAGATATGTGTTTGAACTTTTCCGTGCTATAAGAGAGTCTTATTTAACAGATGCTTTTATGCAAAGCAACATAAAACTGAGAAGGCAGGGTTAGAATGATCTTGGAGGCATTGGGGTTAAGGTCCTCAACCATTCGCCCAATGGTGAAACCGCTCTGCTGATTACAGAATTTAAACTGGTGACCTTCTGATCACAAGCACATCATCCTAACCTGCTGAACCACACACCATCAGAAAAACCAGACACTGAAGGGAGTAAAAACATGGACTGTCTGGGGGGATCTTACCTGCCCTCTGTCTCTGTGTAGTTTGCGTGTTCTCCTGATTTTGCATTGGATTTGTTGTGGTACTTTGGTTTCCCCTCCATACCACTGATATGTTGTTTGGTTAATTTGCATATCAATATTTCCTATTGACTGTATATTTGTCAGTGTGTATGCTCTGTGATAAACTGGCATCCTGTCAATTTTGTACTCTGCCTTGTGCCGTGACATGCCAGGGATAAGAATAAATGGCTGACGGAGACTGGATTGCTCCTGTGTTACATGGAATATGGTAGCCCTGATTTCTGTAAACTATGAGAGACTGACTCAAACATATTTTTTGGCTAATATGGTATTCTAATGCTGGCTCTCCCTCAAAGCACACTCATGTGACAGACAGGCGGAACACAATATACCACATTTCTGCCAGCTGTGCTGCAGATGAATTTGTTTGTCAAAGTCAAACTGCCCTGCTCCTCTGTTAGGTTGAATGTGGTACTTCACATATCTCCTGGCTCTGCTGGGGAGTGTGCTGTTGCATCAGGATACAGAGGAGACAACGGAAGATGTATAGCCTGCTGCAGATATACGGTCCTTACTAACAAATCCCTACACCTCATTCACATCTTGAGCTACCGAATCTTCTTTTTATTGATATCATCAACTTGCAAGTAAATCTAAAACAGCAAACGACTATTCTTTTTTCCTTCATTTAATATAATTCATATTGTATGTTTACGGTCTGCATGCCTGCGATACATGTACGCATTTTGTTACAAGCAGCATATGTTTGACTGTTAACCTTTGTTTCCCTGTGGGTGTTTTTCTCTTGCTTTTTTCATTTTCCTGGGAGGCTTGACCAGGCTGAAGAAAAAGAGCCTGAGCTGGATATGGAGGATAGGAATGCTCTACTGGATATGGATTATATGGGTGAGCAGCCGAGCACTGACTGCTACGGGAGCCTGCGGAACGGCGGGTTTATTCCCCACCGCTATGTGAGTACCTGATCTCCTCCCCAGTGCTGGCTGACAGGCTTGTCTAATGACGCAACTGCTTGCTGCTGATGCTTGCACAGCAGTTTGTCTGGGCTGCCTTGTAACACATACTGTGCCTCAAACTCTTGCACTGACTTTAGGGTCTTAAAAGCAGCTCAGTACGATGTCAGCATGCATGAGTCAGCTTTACACTTTTAAGGCGAATGAACGGAGATGCACTGATAAGGCACATTTTTTGCCATATTGGTCTGCTGATAAGGTACATCCATCCTTCCTTCTTCCTCCATCGATATCAGATATGGTTTCGTTGTTTCACTTTTTGCTCATTCACCATTGTTCTTCTGTTCTCTCTTTGCTATTTCTGACTGCATTTTTCATTTCCAACATGGTTAATCATGCCGCAGTGCAATAGTGTTGCAATTGCAGTGCATTTGCAATGGAGAAAACTGCAAACAGTAAGTAAAAATAATAAGTTTTAACACCGGTCAAATATTTCCCGGATTAATTTTAAATGTTCTTTTTCTCCAGTTAGCTGCTGTTCGCGAAGGTGAATATGAGGAGCCTCTGTACATCCAGTGTGACCAGAATGACAGTTTACCCCCACATCCACATGGAAACTACTTCAGAGATGGGAGAACAAAAATCGGTAACATTTTTATAAAAACAACGGAAACACGATAATGTTATTCGGCGATGAATTCTGTAGTCAGCTACTTTAAAGGCATCAGTGGGTATAAAATATCCGAGAGTATAACGCATAATGTGTTGACCTCGTGCCAGACTTTGTGCTGGTGTGGGAAGTGCGGTCGCAGAGAAAGAGACGGTCCCGGGCCAAGGGGTGCGGCAAGAGTTTGGGCGATACTGAAGCTGGAGCTGAGGAGGGGGGCAGGTCAGAACGACACAAGGCCCAGCTGGCTCAATGGAGGGACAAATTCATCCGTAACCTGCAGAATGCCAGACTTTTTTTGGAAAAGGTCTTTCAATTACTTCATGCTTTCGCCGTGTTACACCCACCATTCTGTTATGCTCTAGCTCTGTGTTTCTAATTAGGCTTTTATTTATTTGATGTATCAACATGTTGCATTCATTTGGAAGTATAGTATGCAGCATAAATGAGTACACCCCACAAGCTATGGTGATTCACTGAAAGCCAACAAAATCAAAATGTATTAAACATGTACCGAACAGCATAGAAGGATATGTTCACAATACTTCGAAAATACTTCTATTCAACGTTACTTAAATCCACCGTCGCAAAAATTAATGTACACCTTTAATTAAATTCTTAGAATTTTTTAGTATTTCACTTTCATTTCTGCGGACATCCTTTTTGGCATTGTGTGTGCAGAGTTCATGGCATACTGTCGTGACTATCCTGTGCCGTTCTTGCAGGATGTGTCCAGGATGAGTCTGGTGATGTCTGAGGGCAGACTCTGTTCCCAAAGTTCCCCACGGGTGTTCAGTGGGGTTATCGGATGATGTACTCATCCACTCCAGCTTTCACTTTTGTGCTTACTTACGAAAGTGACCCTAGAAGAATGTTGGGGCTCGTTGTCATGTTCAAATAGTTTACAGTCATCCAGAGCGTGCAGAAAAGGTAGTATCTTTTATTTCAGGATCTTGCAAAACAACTATGAATTCATGATACCATCAGCTCTCATACATCCCTATATAAGAATTTGCTTTACTGAGGAAACCATGTAACAATGCTTTATGTAATATTGCTGAATTATGTGATACTTGACATATACTTATAGCCTGCATAATAATTTTATGTTGCAACATCAACTAATTATTATTATTATTATTATTATTGTTGTTATTATTATTATTATTATTATTATCCATCCACCCATCCATTAACTTCCGCTTTATTATTATTGTCATCATTAACAGTGGATTTGAGTCTCTGCCATGGTGTCCCTGTGTCATTGTGGGGTTTAATCCGGGTACTTCAGTGCCCCCCCCCCCACAGTCCAAAAATATGCTAGGTGAACTGGAGTGACCAAATTGTCCATAGATGTGCACGTGCGAGTGAATGGTGTGTGTGCCCTGTGATGGGTTGGTGCCACGTCCTGGGTTGTTTCCTGCCTTCCACCGTGGATAGCCCAACCCCCCCCAGAAACTCTGCATGGGACAAGCGGTTACAGTAAATGGAAGGATGATAGTTACCATCATCATTATCGTCATTATTATTACATTGTTCAAAATAGTCAAAATAGTCTCATCTGACCAAGGGGCAGATTCCCAAAAGTCTTCACCTTAGTTGATGTGGCACTTGGCACAAGTTAAATGGATCCATATTGTTTTTTTGCTTCTACACCTACTGCCTATGTGGGTGACCACCATGCATTCCGTGTCTGTGTGGCATCTTACTGTGTTAGGTGATCAGTTACTCCAGCTTGGCTTTTCACAACTTTTGCCCGTGCTGAGGCACTGGCTTTACGATTGTTTTGAACTTTTTTATTTTTGCTCATGATTTGGTGCCAGTTTCTGATGTGTCCTGAAAGCTTCAGGGTGTTTGTCACTTGTCTTTTGAATTTGAACTTTTTAAATCCATGTTTTGGGTTAATACCATCGTTTTGCTAATCATAAGGTATTCTTGTTGTCTTTTGGGCAATAACATGACTTTGTCTCCAAACAATTATCTCCCACATGGTTCCCTTGTCCATTCCCAAGTCTGGAAGTTATACTTGTTGCACAGTTCAACAGACACGTCTACTGATCAAATACCGTTAACTTGTCTCAGCAGACAGATTGTGGAATTATGCAATTTCCTGGTGGGTGTACTCATTTTTGCAGTGACCTTTTATCACTTTGATAAAAATATATATATTTTTAGTTTTGTTCTGACATATTTCATTTGTAACTGAAGAACTAGTATTGACAAACAATATATATTTACCCCCAGAATATGTTTTTGTAATGTATGATAGCTCAGTCTTTTAGCTTTCATAGTGGTTATACACATTTATGCTGTATACTGTAAGTATAATACAATGTTTCCAATCAAACATAGGAGGAGACCGTGATTGAGAAGAAAACAATCCACTATCTGAAGCTGAGCGCCCCCTGGGATGTATTACTGTACTATGCTGAAGAGCTGTGCCTTAGAGCACCCCTTCAGGTTAAGGCTTCTACTGCACAGTGATTCAAGTCACCCGGTTTTATTGCAGCAAGTATTTATATAACACATTCCTTTGTTCAGGCCCAGCCAAATCCAGACCACAACACATCAGATCAGATGATTAAAAAATTATGTCTCCCAAATATCATGGTGGAGTACGTTCCGAACAGGCCCGTGAACTACTACACCTGCGCCTTTCGCAAATCCAAGATGGACAAGTGAGTGAACATGCAACGCCGCTTATTTACTAAATTAACGGTGCCTGTGTGCTGCTAGGGGAAAGAAATGTTTCTGTGGTTGCACAGGTTCCTGGGTTCTGAGAATCATGACACCTACTTTACTAACACACAGCGCCATCGTATCGTGAGTAGCTTCCCTTAAGTGCGTTCACTTTTTCCGTTTCGTTAGAAGCATTCGCATGCAGTATTGGTCAATTTGCTTCTTCTGAAGGTGGATGGAAAACACTGTGTTCCCCTGTGCTTTTACTCTTGCCTGTAGGTGTATGAGATACTATCGCGCACAGCCTACGGCAAGCGGAAGTGGGCGGAAGTGGGTGTGGCACGGTTGCTAAACGAGGGAGCTCTCACTGCAGCATTCCCCCTTCATGAGGTCAGAGGCATACTCTTCCCCTTCTCCCCATTCTTTCCCAGCTATATTACGAAACTCGTGTGATCTGAAATTTTTGACGTCGGGCTTCTAATTTGTACTCCATTTCCAGGGTCCATTTGACAGACCAGAACATGAGTTTCTGCCTGAAGAGTTGAACCAGCGGCAAGTTTTGTTCCACTACTGGGCCCACTGGTCCAAATGGTACAAATACCAGCCACTGGACCACATTCGAGAATACTTTGGGGAAAAAATTGCCATTTACTTTGCATGGCTAGGTAAGCGGATTTACATTTAGCAGATGCTTCTCTCCAAAGTGACACACAAGTGAGGCAGATACCTAGAACGCAACAATACAATGGTCACAGAGCCAATTATGCATAGGCATAGCTAGGCTGAGCTTCCCATGGCTAGTAAAAAGTGCAAATTATTGTCAGAGCTATACAGGTCATTACAAAAGACCTTTGAAGAACCTAACAAAAGATCCATTCAATAGAATCTTAGGATACAGACTAGTTATGGGATAGAAGAAAGCAGGACAGTTGGGTCTGTAGGTGTTTCCAGAAAGCTGAGAGGGATTCTGCTGACAGGATATGTATGGGTAACTTGTCTCAGAAGAACCACACACAATCTGCCTAACTATACGTTTTCAATTGGTGTAAGATTTCTAGGCTGCATTGGCTCACTGAAAGTAGAGGGTAAGATGCAGTGTAGGTCCCTAGGGACTGAATGGAGATGGCTGTTCTTTTGTTGACGTGAGCTTCTATAGGAAGTTAATGAAGACGAAAGGTGTCATCTGCAAATGCATTAGCAGATTAAATACCAGGTATGCCAACACATTTTGAATCATCTGCAAAAGTTTGATAGCACAAGCTGGTACCCCTATCAGTAAGTATTTGCAGTAGTCTAGTTGTGAGATGACGAATGCCTGAATTAGGAAATGAGGTGCAAATTCTGATTTCAAATAAAGCTTGATTTTTCCAATGCCATACAGAGGGAAAGGATATCTGGTCACCTATCATTACATTTAGGTTAGAAGGCAGATCTTGATGGAGACATTGGTGATGATCCAAGCTGCACGGTGATGTCAACATGAATAGTAGGGCTCGCAGAGAAGATTATGTCAGTCATTGAAAGGTCCAGTTGGAGGTGGCGATCACTCGTCCAGTTTGTAATGCTGGGAAGCCATGCAGAGATCTAAGCAAAGACTGTGGTGTCCTTAGGTGGGAAGGTGTGGTAGTCAGATATGTCATAAGGGGACACTAGTTGTTTCTGGATATGACTTGGACATCTGTGCACCCCAAGACATTTGGAATGATCTGTCAGTTCATCGGGAGTCAAACCGTATCAGAGTAGCCACCCTAACAGCAATTTGAAAGAGAGCGGAGAGCAGGGTTGGGTTTTTCTGCCACTTATCCAAGTCCAGGCAGTGGGGGCAGCAGTCTGAGCAGGGATACCTAAAGCTTCCTCTCCCCAGCTACCTCCTCCAGGTCTTTGGAGGGAACACTGAGGCGTTTCCAAACCAGCCGAGAGATATAATATGCCCTGGAATCTCCAACTGCCCGAAACACCTTTCCAGGAAGGCTTCCAGGAGGCCTCCTAGATAGATGCCTGAATCACCTCAGTTGGCTCCTTTCAATAAAGAGGAGCAGTAGCTCTAATCTGAGCCCCTCCTAAACATCTAAGCTCCTCATCCAATCTCAAAGGCTGAGCCCAGACACTTTGTGAAGGATGCTCATTTCTACCAATCGTCGGCAGTGGCAGAAGTGAAATTCAATTCATTGAAATTATGTGTAATTCCATTTTTGCTGTTTCTTAAAATTTATTTGAGATTACATATAGTGCATAGTATGTATAGTACATGCACATATTAACCTTTCAGTTCCATTTGTTCTGATCCCACACACTGTCCATGATTGGCTGACATAATGTAATGCCATTGGATTGGTCAGCAGGGCTGATTATGCGATTACCAGCATATTTTTCATCAAGCTACACGTATTTGTTTAACATGTATATTCGTTTATGTTGTAAATATTGTAACCATTTAATGTTTGTCATGGAATGCATTGGAATTACAATCAAGACCCCAGTGCCATGATAAGGATTTCAATATACCAAACAGTTTAGTTTAATAAATGCGAGCTCGTTACATGGTGTAAGTTTGCACTAACTTGTGACATATGATGCCTCATAACACAAAATACATTAAAGAGTAATGTTCATTCATGTACTTTCATTCATATATATTCATTTTTTATTACATCAAATAATCAATGCTTCCTGAGATTTCACTTTACAAAGATTGCATCTCTCAGGCCTAAATATCTAACTAGCAATAATGAAAATGCGTTCCTAGGGCATAGATGTGGTAGGAATGGCTAGGTACTGACATGCAAGTTGGGAAGTAAGGGAACTGGTTCTGGTTTTCCTTCCAGTACAGGAGAGGATCAGACTCTTCAGCATGGCACTGTAAATTTTCTTTATAAAAATGAAATTTGAGGAATTATTTTGCATAACATGTAAAACAAACATTCTTCTTGGATAGATTTGATATGTTTGTGGTTTAGATGATTTGTAATATTTGATGTGCCATATTTAGCAAATCAAGCCAAATTATTTTAGAAGTGGAATTTTGTGGAATTTCTTTGAATTCAGTTTTATTTCCTGACATTGCAGATCAGTTCCAATACTGCTCCCCTTACGCTGTTGGCAGTTATAATTGCATTTCCATGATGTGAGTTGGAATATTCCATGCATTCTCAACTCAGTTAATGAAATGGCCCCAACCTTAGTGAAGAATGTGATGTTCACATTGCCCACTGCATCAAAGACTGCAGAAAACTCTAGCGAGATGACTGTGAGCAATGAGGCTACTTGAGACTGCTTAAATGCAGTTGGAAGTGTACCAATTGTATTGATCAAGTGAGTGAGTACAGGAGTGAGTGTAGGAAAGTGTAGGAGCGATAGCTTGAAGGAGAAATGGTCTGGGGGACAGATGGTGGATTTATGAGACGCTCAGAGAACTCAGAAGTAGAAGAGTGAGGGAGAATCATCAGCAGTCAGAGCGGCAGGTGGGGAGAGGGGTTGAATGGGATGTTGCATATCTGAGGGGTGGTGATGGTGATGCTGCGTCTTTGTTAGCATGAAGGGAAGAGAAGTTCTCAGGAGAAGGGCAGAGGAGACAAAGAAGCAAGTGGGGTTAGGGAGTGAAAGCTACAGCTGAA
This sequence comes from Mormyrus lacerda, assembly GCA_015163995.2. NCBI lineage: Eukaryota > Metazoa > Chordata > Actinopteri > Osteoglossiformes > Mormyridae > Mormyrus > Mormyrus lacerda. The sequence goes on from JAABNX020000044.1 coordinate 4,318,584, forward strand.
GTGATCATGTAAGAGGGCGACAGGTAGGTTATCTGTGAAGCAGTTACACATCAGGATAACATCCAGTTTGCTTCTAACTCTGTGAGTTATAGTGCAGAACTAGCTCAGGATAAACTAGGTCGGCAAGGCCAGGTAATCAGCAGTCTGTGGTTTACCATGATGGATATTCAGGATGATGAGCAGCAAGCCATTGTTGGGAGTAGCTGACAGCAGGATATCAAGCAGCTTGTGGACCTGGAAGAAAAATGACAATGTAGAATTTATATTCATTTAGCAGACACCTTATTCTAAAGCAACATGCTATTAAGAAAGCAGGACCAGCCATATCCTGGGGGGTTAAATGCCTTGTTTGAGGACCCGACGGTGAAATCACTCAACCATAGGATTTAAACCTCCAACCTTCTGATACCAGGCATGGGGCCCTTACCTGCAGAGCCAAATATGACTTCAGGGTTTAACAGCATTAGCAATAGCAACGGCATGGTACTCAAATTTAGGCATCACACAGAGTGAAGAGAGTTATTGGAAATTAGCAAACTTAGCAAAGACAGCAGGAATGTATTGGCAGCATATAAAGGGAAGAATGAGACTGAGAGTGGAGGTGATACCTGGGTAATTAAAAGCTTTCCTGTAGATTTGCTGGTCTTTACAAAAGCAGGTGCTTTACACAGATGCTCTACTGATAATGAGCTAAGCTAAAGGCTCACAGCTAAGGGCAACAGTCGTAATTAACAAAACAAAGGGAGAGTGGGAACCCTGTGCAGACACAAAGCAATGCCCACCTGAATAATTAGCATCACTATTATTGGAGACTAGGGAAACCAACTACTTGCAAACACTGATCCACCATACACATACTCCTGTCAGTACAGATACGTGTCTCAATAGCTGATCTGTTTCAGAAAAACAATGTAAAAATAGATATAAGATGCAGGTCTTTTTGTCTTGGGTGGCAGGTGTATTTATTTGACATTATTTCTCCTAGTGTTTGCCAGCGTCTGTCCTCTCTGTCTCTCTCTGTCTCATCTTATCTGTTCATCTCTTTATTTTTCTGTGTACACTGGCAGGTTTCTACACAGCCTGGCTTCTCCCAGCAGCAGTAGTTGGAACACTTGTGTTTCTGTCAGGAATCATATCGATGGGGACCAATACCCCAGCGTGAGTTTCCACTCATTTTGGTATCGCATAGCAATTCATTTTTACGTCACTGCTTTGTGGGAAATTTGTCATTATTATTGTTGTGGAAGCTGTTACCCTTGTTTATGATCTCACAGTGCAAAACAGTGCACCTCTATTGATGTTATGCCTGTGATCTTTTGCCATGATAGCTGTTAACAAAGACATCCCTGGGTTGTGGAATAGTGGGTGCTTTATAGCACTATGGAGATTTTCAAAATGGATAGCAGAATATAGTGCACAGAACAATATATTCTGAGCATCAATGTTTCCATTAATATAATTCTCAGGACGTGGTCAGTTTAACTTTGTGACTTTTAGATAGTAGCTAGGAAAGTTCTCCGCTGTTTCTATTTACTGTTTACACAGTTTCAAGTTTCATGTATTACTCAATGCCCTAGTCATGCCCAAGTAGAATAGTCAAGCAAAGCTCAGCCATGTACAATGCAAAGAGAAATTAAACATCATCCCTCCTGAACCCAGTCATAACAGGACAAACATTACAGTGCTAAATGCAATTTATTTCGTACAATTACTATACAATTGTAGGGACTGTACAAGGGAGACAGAGGGAAGACTAGTACCTATATTTCATAACTAATATATCAAACACAGCACATTAGACAAACAATGAACACCTGAAAATCAGTGAATGAAAGTCTTGCCCATGATTTCCCTGTGTTTTGTAGTATGCCTGTTCATTGTGTGTCTAATGTAGAGTGTGCGTCACATGATGGCTAAGTTTGCGTCTGCTCTGAGTTGGATGTGAACTGGAGTAATTGTCTGCATTAGGTTCAGTTTTCCATGTCAGTACCATTGGAGCAATTTACGACCATTTACCTACAGCTCTATCTGTTATATGTTTCTGTTTTTTTACCGTTGTGACTAACTACTGCTGATATTTTTCTTCTTTTCCTTATTACATACTATCAGTTTTCCCTTATTTGTCAAATTGCTGTTTGTCGTCCAGCCATATCTGTGCCATATTTCTGTTTATTCCTGAAGGGAGGAGATCTGCAGCAGTGGGGGGCATTATCTCATGTGTGCTCTCTGTGACACCTGCCAGACCTGGAACTTGTCAGACACTTGTCTCATGGCAAAGGTATGCAGGCGTTAATGCAAGTTTATGCAGCGTGTATTATTTCTGCTGCCATTTCTGTTAATGATAGTAAAGCAAACAAGGACCTTTTTAAACTTTCCAAGCTCTGTCGTCTCTTGTGTAGATGGGATACCTTTTTGACCACCCAGGCACAGTCTTCTTCAGTGTTTTCATGTCTTTCTGGGCTGTCACCTTCCTGGAATACTGGAAGCGCAAGAATGCTACTCTAGCATACCACTGGGACTGCAGAGACTTCCATGAGGAAGAGGTGTATAGGCCCTTGTCATTTTTTTTTAAATTAATTGCAGTAAAAGCAGCATGTGAATTATTATAACAGTGTAGTTACTGTGTATGTATTTACCCCCATTCAGGAGCGTCCTAGAGCAGAGTTTGCAGCTATGGCACCTGCAATGGAGAACAACCCAGTGACGGGTGTCAAGGAGCCCTACTTCCCAAAAGGAGCGCGACTCAACCGCATGCTGACAGGCTCCATGGTCATCGTGGTGATGGTGGGGCTGTAACAGCTTATTAGAAGGGGGGATTAGATTTAAGTTTGAGGAAGGGAGAGAGCAGGGACAGGGTAGAGGAGGGTTGAGAAGGTAGCAGTGGGCTGGAAATCCCCTTCTCTGTTGTCACTTTCCACCAAAATTTGGCTTCCATTTTTTTAAAACAGGCTAATAAAATCCAAAGCATTAGTTATGTGCATCTGGTTGTTTCATTGGATCTTCAGGTTTCTCTTGTACAAATTATTCAAAAAAATTATTTTAAAGAGATTAAAAGTATCTGGTTATGTGGAAGCCATTGATATGCAGGTTCTTGGTTATTCTGATACCTAGGGCACACCTTCATGAGGATGAAATTCCCAAAGCTTTTCTCCACTCAAAATATTGACATATACACCCTCATTAATGTAGAATATACTGTATTAGAATGTATATGGAAGTTATATTGCATCTCAAATAGACTCAAGGTAACAATAAAAATGACTCAAAATCACATTTTTATAAAAATAAATCGTTTTTATTTTTCATTAGAACTAGGTTAGATTAAGTGTTATGACAAAATCATGTCAACAAAACCATATTTTTAAATTAGGCTTAGTAACATGAATCAACAAAACAATGAAAAAGTGATCTGATTAATTGTGATTGGCTACACCTTTAATTGCGATTGATCACACCATTAAAATTATGGCTGGGAAATTCATCACATTAATACATAGCATTTATTTTACCCTGTAATTTCTTTTATCAAATTAATGCGTACATCATTCTGATACCCAAATGGGAGAATAGTATGAGCAAAGATTTTTAAAGGAGACTTTATACAGATTTATGCACTGTATAAATAGATCCAGATTAATCGCTTGTTGACCTCTTTCCCTGCAGCTGTCTGTAGTTATGATTTTCCTGGTGACTGTCATCATGTACCGCATCATAGTCAGTGGAATGATAAACCATAAAGAAACTGCTGTTCTGCGAACTCAGGTAGGTCATGTGAAACAGTGGTAGCTATTCAACTCATCCCTGTATAAACTCATCTTACACATTTGCTTGATGCAACAATGTTACCATTAATGTTTATGAGGCTGGTCTAGGTGTGTCTTCTCTACTCTAAGTATGTCCTTCTGTCTGCATCTGTTTTTTTGTGTATGTTGGTGTGCGGCACCTTCAGGCGGGTAACATTGCCAACATCTCCAGCAGCATGGTGAACCTGGCACTGATCCTGCTGATGGGGCAGGTTTACACTGCCATGGCCGAACAGCTGACTAAGTGGGGTAAAAACCTTTCAACTATTATGTATAATGTTATTCACTGTAGAGAATATTTAATGATAGGAGCTGCATACATCCTAGGAACGGTATCATCATGATACAAACGGCTTCATACAATTGGCTGGTGTCTTCATTGTAAGGTTAGGAGATTAAGAAAATCCATATTTCTAAGCCAAAATAAAGAAAAAATGTCCATCTTATTTAGAGACATTGCATTTTTTTACAGAAATGCACAGAACCCAGACAGACTATGAGGATGCATTCACCTTCAAAGTATTCATCTTCCAGTTTGTGAATTTCTACTCTTCCCCATTCTATGTGGCATTTTTTAAGGGAAGGTGAGTTAACTCCCCATGCTGCTAAACTGGACACAAGCTGAACAAATGGACACCATATGGCCACATGATGTAAACAATTTTGAATATGTTGCCATACATTTAACTCCATGAAGTTACTTAAGGGAGTCTAGTTCACTGAATTAAATTTTAGAAACTTCATAGCTAGTCTAAGCTTATAATATACACTGTAACTCTTAGAAAAATTATACTAGGCACCAGAAATACATGCAGATTTGTAAGAAAGAAAATTAACCTGAACCATAGAATTCATCAATAAAATCCTACATTTACATTATACATATTTATTTATTTCTCTTTTTTATACATATTTAGCAGATGTTTTTGTCCAAAGCGATGTACAAGTGCAGCAAATCGCATTATGTAAACCTGTTGTCAAAGACTTGACTTGGCATACGTGCAGCTAGGCTGAGCTTACAATGAATGCCCAGGTATAAGTGTAAGCAAAGAAAGACCCTAATAAGATTACTTAAGGGCCAGTGAGTGCAGCATAAGAGCAACTGAAGAAGAATCAGGTTAGTAGAGGAATGATGAATTCATGAAACAGATGGAGTTTAAGGAGTATCTTTAAAGTAGAGAGTCTGATGACCAGATGTGGTTTGACAGCATGGGACATTGGTCTGAAGGAGCCTTTTGATGGAGATGGGTGTCTGATCATCAATGGACTTGTAGCTGGCACCAAGGACTTGAACTTGATGCAAGTTCCAATAGGGAGTCAGTGAAGAGAGACATGATGGGGCGTAACTTGAGAATTCTTGGACTGCCTGAATATCTGCTGCTGCTGCTGCACTTTGAATCATCTGCAATGGTCTGATAGCACAAGCTGGTAGACTTTCCAGTATAGAGTTGCAGTAGTTATGTCGTGTGGTAATAAGTGTATGCACTAGAAGCTGAGCTGCAAACTGAGAGAGAAAAAGCCCGATCTCCCTGATGTTAAACAGGGTAAGTCTGCAAGATTGGGAGACCACTGTTATGTGCTTGGCAAAGAACAGCTGGTCATCTGTCATTGACCCTAGGTTCCTAGAAGACCTTGAAGGAGACAATGTCGATGATCCCACCTTAACAGTGATGTCAAGGTGGATGATAGGGCTGGGAGAGAAGACAAGAAGCTCCTTTTTGGAGAAGCTAGGATAGAGGTGATAGTCCCTCATCTAGGCTGCAATGTCAGAAGAGGATTGCACCAAGGACCAAGCCTTGGGCAACACTGATTGTTACCTGATGTGATTTAGACACCATTGCATCCCAAGTCAATTGGAAGGATTTGACTGACAGATACAAGTCAAACTTGCACAGAGCACTACCTGTGCAGGCTACATCAGCATAACGGGAGGAGAAATCCTACAGAGATGGCTGGGATGATTATACTGTACTGAAGCAGTGAAGCATGTGAGGGACAGAGCGCAAAGGTTACGATGGAAGGAAGTTCGAGGAGGGGTGGCTGAAGGCAGGGTTAGGAGTGACAATGTGAACTGAACAATGAAGTGATCAGAAACATGAAAAGGGTTCAAGCACGTTGTCAGGGATACAGTTCGGTGTACGGGTGAGGATTGATCTTTATTTTATATCTCAAAATCAATCCCAATAATTAATGTCCAGCCTTATCAGTAGGAATGTAAAGCTGGCTCTGGGTAAATGAGGACAACATCACGGGGAACTCAGTAGCCTGGGCTTTATCAAGATAGATGTTCAAGTCCCCAAGAATGACAAGTGGTGAGCCATCATCTGGGATGGCTGACAGAAGCACATCCAATTCCAGTTCTTCAATAAAGTTGCCTAGAGGGCGATAAATAATAATAACACACAGTCTGGCAGGGCTGATGATGGTATTCAAATGTACAGAAACTATAAGAAGGACAGAGAGTCCAAGTTCCAAGTATTGGAAATCAAGAAACCTGTCCTCCTTCCCGGCCCAATACGACAAGAGGTGTGGGAGAAAGAGAAGACAGCAGATAGTCCAGCAAGAGTAGTGCTACTCTCTGGACGTATCCAGGTTTCAGTGAGAGCTAGGATATGAAGTGCCGCATGCATATCAAGGGCAGGGATGAAGTTAGCTTTGTTCACAATGGATCTGTCACAATCTGATGTTGAGGGAGGTGGGGCCAAAGAGTGTAGGGACATTGTATAGGTTTGGAGGGTCATGGGTCCTGTTGGTACGATGGTGAGATAAGCATGGGGGGCAGACAATGGGTAAATACTAGAAATGCATACCAAAAAGTAAAGAGGGAAATGGACAGGGCTACCCAAACTCAAACTGACAAGTCAAAGGTGGATGGCATGGCCTCAGAGTATCAGAGACTACACACAAATTAGTGCAAGCAATATTTGTAGTGCAAGCTAAATCAGAGCTAGGTAAGATTTTAATAACTCTGAGCTATTAGTTGAGTTCTCCCTAAACGAACTTGATGGGCCGAATGGCCTCCTCTTGTTTGTATAGTTCTTATGTTCTTATGTTTTTTATTACATCTGAATACAGGTACTAACTTTTCTTTTTGAAACCTGAATTCCTTCACTACCTTACTGCAGAACACCAGATACAAAACAAAATCAGCTACTAAGTAAACACTAACCAGACGAAGATTCCAAACAGTACAGATGCTTTCCAGCTTTACAGAATAAAAGAGAACAGTCAACATCCAAGTGTTAATGTCCCTGGAGTGCTACTGTAGTGCAAGCTGAACTGTACCTATACTTAAATATGTAATATACTATGAATATATTATCTTGTAGCATATAGCATGTTGAATGAGTTTATTTAAGAGTTTAAGTTTCCTATATTTATAAGTTTGTTTTTATCTTAAGATTCGTGGGATATCCTGGTCACTATGGAACCTTGTTTGGGATGAGAAATGAGGATGTAAGTTTTTGTTAATTCTGATTAAGTGCATATTAATAATACCATTAAACCTCTTCACAGTTGGGTATGTGTCTGTGTGTGTATGTGTGTAGGTATACAGGCAGTCCCCCGGTACTCTAGCTTCTCCCATAGTCCAAAACATGTTGGAGTTAATTGGAGTTACTAAATTGCCCATAGGTGTGCATGTGTGAGTAAATGCGATGCGATGGGCTGGCCCCCCGTCCTGGGTTGTTCCCCACCTTGTGCCCATAGCTTTCAGGATAGGCTCTGGACCCCCTGTGACCCAGAAGGATAAGTGGTTTGGAAAATGGATGGATGGATAATAATAGTAATAAGAAAAGTAACTACATATGGTACTGTAGTATATCTCAAGCTGACAGCACTGAAGCTATGCAATGTTTTCATGAGCAAGTAGTGTGTATGTTTGTTATTACGAACTATTGATTAATATAACAGGCCTTTTGGCAGTCTGTTGATAAGTACAAGTTGTCTGTGAATCAGGCGTTCATCACTGGGGATTGCCTGTATAAATGTTTATGGTCTATAACGTCTATAATATGATTCACTCATCTACCAAAATACATTTGAATTGATACATTCAAAAATGCATCTTATGTCCAATATCTAAATGAATCACTGACCCCAAGGCTACTCGATTACAGATATTGAGGGAACGATTTGAATTGATTCATCGATTATTATTCAAAATTGAAACCTTTCATTTCCGCTTCACTGAAAAATATTTATAAATATCACCATGGAAACTTAATTACTTGATATAAGTGGAATACAAAGAAAGTCAGAACATTCAGAAAGAATCTAAAACCATTATTCGTTATTGTTGTTAAACCAGAACACACCAGTCTAAAACTCTCAAAAGGCTAACTGCTGAACTATATAAAAAAAAACAAACACATTGAAGGAAGTGCCACTTGATGGGGGAGTGGTGTTGCTAGTGGTGAAACCTGCTAAATTTGCAGGCAGGGATTAGCGGAATAATTGTTTCTTCTGGTAAAAGATCTATCTGCAGGCCAGATTTAATAATGAATTTTAAACATGTCATGGGCTGTTACGTTGAGACCTCTTCTAGGTGGTAAAGGAGGTAACAAAATCCCTTGTCTTACACAAAATGACTATACATTTATTGCAATCATTATACTACCGTTATTGTAGTAGGTCGTATGCGATATTTCGTTCATCTGTAAGGCTAACATTACTTTTTACTTAGCTAGCTAGTTGGCTACCTCAGGGTATTAATCACCACCGCAAGCCAAAATAATGACTTTTGTGCTACAAAAACAGCCATTTCGGAGAAATATTTTATTGAGATCTTAATTATTAGAAATAGTGGTCTGCACTAAAAATGGGCATGTTTCCTGAAAGTGCAGCACAAAGATTATCTAGTAGTGCCGCCTTAATGAAGCTTAATAAGCCTTCTCTGCCATTCTAAGTTTTGAAGATTTGCATGCTGGCACTGTTATTTTTGCATGTATCTGCAAAATGTGAACATGAAAGCACACAACCCAAATGTAATTTTACCTTTATTTTACCCACAGAAATCAACCCTGATATTACAGATTAATGCATTGAATCACCACCTTAATAATCAATTCATCATGATGAATCAATGTTTCTTTACACCCCCAATGTGTATCTATATACCTGTATATGAAAAAGCCATAACATTAAAACCACCTGCCTTATATGGTGTAGATCCCCCTCGGGACACAGTTCTGACCCATCGAGGAATAGACTCAACAAGACCTTTGTAGGTATCCTGTGATATTGGGCACCAACACGTTGGCAGCAGATTTTTTTATGTTCTGTAATTTCCTCTAATATTATGTTCCTCAAACCATTCCTGAACAATCTTTGTAGTGTGGCTGGGTACACCATACTGCTGAATGAGGCCATTGCTATCAGTGAATACTGTTGTCACGAAGGAGTATACTCGGTCTGCAGCAATGTTTAGGTAGGTGGCATGTGGCAAAGTAACCTCCACATGAATGACAGGACTCAAGGTTTCCCAGCCAAAATCAGCCAAAGCATCACACTGCTTCTACTGGCTTGCCTTCTTCCCATAGCTCATCCTGGTGTCATCTCTTCCCCAGGTCAATGACACACATGCACCCAGCCATCCAAATATAACAGAAAATGTCACTCATCAGACCAGGTGGTGTGGTCCAGTTCCGACACTCACGTGCCCATTGTAGGCACTTTCGGTGATGGATGGGGATCAGCATGGGCTCTCTGAATGATCTGCAGCTACGCAGCCCCATACACAACAAGCTGCAATGCACTGTGTACTGACACCATTCTGTACAGTAGCTCTCCTGTGGGATTGGACCAGATTGGCCAGCCTTCACTCCCTATACATATCAATGAGCTTTCAGCACCCATGACCCCATTGCCAATTCACCGGTAGGCCTTTTGGCAAGAACTGACCACTGCATACTGGGAACACACCACAAGACCTGCTACATTGGCTACAGACCAGGAGTTCTGTATTTTTCTCGAATGTTTTATGAATCACAACACATCCATGTAAAGCGCTTTGGGATGACTGTTGTGAAGGGCGCTATATAAAAATAAATTGAAATTGAATTGAAATTGAAGTCAAACGTTTCTGACAACAGCAAATAGCGTGATGGCAGAGGAGGTTGCAATAATGTTCTTGTTCGTGTACTGCACTTTTTAATGTGCTTGTTGTGGTCTTGCGTAGACCTGCACTTTGCTGCCGTCCAACTGATATTTAATTCCTGCCCAGTCTCCTACCAGCTGTGATAATTCTTTGTCTCTGGGCCGTGCCAAAGTAATATCATATACGGATTTAAGATTTCACACCACATCGCACAATTACTGCTCAATAAGTTCAGCCATTTTTTTTAATTTCATGTCTTGCTTGAACTGTTGGCTATATTGTCCCCACGATTTCCAGTGGTACTGTACCATTTTGTCCATATCGATAAGTTTTCAGAAAACTTGAACAAATACAGATGAAATCAATTCAGAATAAAGACAGAAGGCTCCGTCCGTATCCGTATCCGTATAACGGTGAGCATGAATGAGCCTTTATATTAGCCGATTTTTTCCTGCTTCCAACGCATCAACTTCAAGAACTGACTGTTGCCTAATACACACGTGGACAAAATTGTTGGTACCCTTCAGTCAATGAAAGAAAAACTCACAATGGTCACAGAAATAACTTT
>JAABNX020000044.1:4340543-4357078 GCA_015163995.2 Mormyrus lacerda
TATATAATATGACTGTTTCATGTATGTGACCGTGTAAATACGCTTTTGACGTAGAGAATTTTAGGTTTATTGTCATGTCCTGCTTGTGCCGATCCGCCCGTGAGCCACGCCCCCCTCGCTGCCTCGTGTGGAATCTCCGCCCATTGTCATCAGCTGTTTCTAGTTGTGTTTCATTAGTTCTGTGTATCTAAATCCTTGTCTTTGTGTCTTTAGGAGTCCGGTCATTAACGTTGTGTAGGCGTTGTATGGAATAATATAAATTTACTGCATTAGTCTGAAAGCGAGTGTTATGCCAGATGATTGAGATTTGGCAGCTCTGAAAACATTCATTTTTTGTTTAATCTGAGTTGATTTAAATAACAAATACCATTATCTTATGCAGTTGTTTAAACAGTGAAAACTTCAACAAACACGTTCGCCAGTGAATTAAGTCTATTTATCCATCATATTATATAATACATACTGTATTTGAAAACGTTTCAGCTGTATGATTTCAGGACCGATCAGCCGCTTACGAATTTTTGGTTGCGGGTGTTAGCTTCGCTGCTGGTATTAACACTAATGGCACATTAGTGCAGACAAAGGGCTGCATACGCCGAATTACGCTTCGCGGTTAAAGGCGTTTGACGTTCATTGGCGTGGGAAACGGCGGTTCTAATGCCAAACCACTACCGAAAAGACTACAAACGCTGCACCGGTTAAATATTAGCATCTCGTCAGGTTTTAAATAACTTTCTGTTTTGGCTATCGGTCCGGGTCCGTATGGGCCAGCTTCTTGGTCCTGAGCTATGTTCACTGACATGCAATCAAAGTGTATGCTCAACAGCAGTAATGCTATCTTTGTCACACACTAGATGAAAATATTTTAATCTGTTTGGTTTTCTTTAAAAATCTGTTTCGGGTCGACTTTTTGGGCCTTAACTATGGGACGGATGTACATGATTGCATGTGGCAGGTTCTGAAGAAAATACTTTCCAACAACCTAGGAAGATAGCTCAACGGGGGATGGAAAAACATCATTGGGCTTCCTCCAGCTGACAGAGATCATGAGTGGTAAGTATCTTTGTGTGGGCATACAGGATTTCTGTCTCAGATGATATGATTAAATGATGCTTATGACTTCATAATGACCTTACAGTATTTATTAATTTCTGCCTGAGTTGCAGTTTGGAGCATCCTGCTGACAGGAAGTGCTGCTGAAATGAAACTGAAGGCAACAATGAAGTGTGTGTGTGTGTGTGTGGGTGGGTGTGGGTGGGTGGGGGCAAGTGAGAGAACACTAACATTCAGAGCAAGCATGGCAACAAACTTCTTTTTCAACATAAAAGATGTTTTTAGTCATCAGAGAAAGAGTATGTTGTACAAAAGAAAAGCGCACTTGATGTATCTGGCTGTTCAGTGTGACCTTATAGCTAAATTTCATGGGGAATGGAAAGGAAGGTTCATGAAGGGATTCCTCTCAGCATCTACTGTAGAATACAGCTCTATTAATTCATGGTATGAAAAAATTTAGTTTTCTGTTTATTTCCAGTCTTTGGGATTGAATGCAATCAGTCTTGTTTCTGAAATGCAAAACAGCTTTTTGTATAATTTTTTCTGTTTAGTTTCAAATTTATACTGGTGCTGGTGATCAACTAGCACTTTTCCCAGCTTGCCTTGCTGCCACAATTCATATAATAATAATAATGATAATAATTGAACCCTTTATTGTCCCTGTGGAGAAATTCTTTTCATGCCTCCCTCAATTTGCTTTTTGTAGAGCAAGCTGTCTGTGAAGGGCAGCCACGTGTTAGGGCGCCCAGGGAGCTGGGGCCTTGCTCAAGGACCCACAGACAAGCTGTGTGATTACAGACACACAGGCTTAGCCCACTGAGCCACATGCTGCCCCCCAAATAAATAGTTCACGTCAATGTTTAATTTATTTGTTAATGTGATTGTTTTGAAATGTCTTGTTACTTGTCGTGCCTGCTCGCCACAGTATTGTGCCGTATCTCCCCCGGCAATTTCTGTTATCTCCTTGTCACATTAGTAGCTGGGGCCTGCCTGGCTGGGAGCATCATCGCCAGTGTCATAGCTCTGCACCACGCTTTACAGCCCTCCCTGCATGCTGGCTGTGCATTTCCTATTCTACAGGCCACCACATATAAAGTGGTAAACGGATAAAGTAATAAAAATAAGACCCTCACTAACCCAACAACCACCTTCTCACAGGGAGGTACAACCGCAATCTGAAGGCCAAGACTGAGAGACTAAAAAAAGAGCTTCTGTCCTCCGGCTCTCTTCTTGTACTATTTACTAACGCTTTACATTAACGGCACCTTCAAAATACAGCAGAGTCTCGCTTATCCAACCTTTGCTTATCTGACATTCTGTTTAATCCGACGTCACACCGCAAAAAAAAAAATTACATCAATTGGCAACAAGAACTGCAAGTTGCGAGCATGAACGTAGTCTGTTTTTTGTTGCTCCCGACTCTAACGCAGCTAATTAGTTACCCCGACCATACAGTACATACTGTATTTAACTTCAGACAATTCTGTAACTAAGTTTTTTTCAGTTAATTTTTTGTGTTGTTTTGTTATAAAACACGATTATTAGGTTCGTAATGTGTAAAATAATTTTTGTATTATATTTTACATTAAATTCAACATTATCCAACATTTTCGCTTATCCGACGTTCTGCCGGCCCATTTATGTCGAATAAGCGAGACTCTACTGTACCTTAATAATACCTTCGTAGAACATTCAGTACACCTTAATAATGCATTTATATTGCATTCGTAGACCATTCATGAGCAGCATGTAAGTATACCTTAACATCCTAACATACCTGAATAGTTTTAATATACACTAATAAAAAACATTATATGATTATACAGTTAGCATGCTTATTATCACAATGTTTGTTATTAATGTATATTAAAGCTGTTAAGGTATATTTCCACCCTGCTAGTTACTGTTTGTGAATGTATTATGAAGGTACATTGAATGTTCTACGAATGTATTATACTGTAAAGGCATTGTAAAGGGTGCAGTTAATGGAAAGCGTTCCCTACTATTTTGTGTTTCTTTGTGTTATGTATTTTCTTTTAAGCACAATTCTGGAAGTAGGTGGAAAAGCATCTCATTACTCAGACAGTGTATGTTTGTGTATATGACAAATAAGACTTGAACAGTTGTATGTTACAGTGGGTAAATTGATTTATCTAGGAAATGGGTCATGTTTCTTCGCAGCTACACAAGGTCACATAGATTATTTTTCCATCCTAGAAGTAAAACCAAAAGCTATAGTTTGACTATTTATACTGGCCCACCGTTTAACATAGCAATACATTTATGAAAGCTGCTGTATTACTACAAGGATAAATACACAGTACCGAAACAATTTTTTTACCTCTACTTGGCAAATCCTTCAAGTGTGAAGCACAGAAGACTATAACAGACTTAAAAAGTTATGAGACAGAGGGCAATCATGGAGGAGCCCAGCATCTCATAACAAAAGTACATTCTATATCCTTCACACTTAAGTCCGTACAATCCAAAAATCCCAAATTTAGCTTGACAACGATCTCTCCCAGATGGGACCTTGATAGAGAATATGAACCTTCTTTTGAAGTCAGTGATGGTTTATTATGCATGTTGTCCTTAATGAGCAGCTCGCAAGGCTCCACCCCACTCTCATCAGCTTCTGCGTTTCTTAGGAATGAGTGGTGGAGGAGACTGATCCAAAACTGAGTTCTGCTCAGGCTGTTCAGAGAGAAAACATTAGGATATGTTAGTGCTGCTGCTTATGGACTTTGACAGTCTACTATACCCCTGCTATAGCTGATGTAGCTGATAGGCATATTATTCCTGTATTATTTAAAAAGGTATATATGAGATAAATACAGAGCTCAAAGAAAGTCTTGGGACACTTGCTTAATTCTGTAATAGGGTGCAGATTTACTGAGTTTATAACAGATGTCCATTGACAAGCAATGTTTATTATATCTGCACATATCTTCCACACAGACATTTTATTTTTATTGTCATATTTTTAATTGACTTATTCATATCAGTTCTTGTCATTTTGCTAATTGATTGCGATTGTAGTCAATAGCCCCCAAACAATTGTTTGATGTTCTATGCTATTGCAAAGGTGTTTCCAATTACAGTTCACTGTTGCCTCTGTTATTCGGACATATTGCCTTGAGAATAGGTATGTAATCGACATAGTACACACTCTGCATATGTAATCCAAAAGTCATATGAAATATACTGTAAATATTACTTTTACAGCTCATGCATTCTAGACATCTAGAATCTTGAAAAATATCCTTCAGAAAGAAATAGGATACTGACTAATATCCACATTACTCTCGTTTTACCAAAGGACTGAAAGTCCAAGAAATCGAATGTTTGGTAAGGAAGAAAAAGCAGCAATTCTACATTTGGTTTTAGCAAATAATGAAATAAGGAAAATAAGAGAAATTCAAAGCCACATCATAAATGATCGTACAATTTGTAGCCACATCAGGCACGTCAGCCTGAGCACTCCAGCCTGTGTACTTCAAGAACACCAAGCAAACAATAAGCAGCTTCACAGGGAGCCATTTCAGAGAAACGCAGAAAGAATCAAAGATCTGAGGCACGAGAATGTGACAGTAAGTACAAGACTGATGACATACAGCATTTCTGCCAGCAAGACAATAATCCCAAGCATGCATCCAAATCAGCCACAGCTGTGTCGTATAAAACTTTCTGGGTCATGGAAAGCTTAAAACCATAGCCTTTTTTGTGTAATGCAGTTATTTCATCTTTTGGCCTTTGTGGTTTTTCTTTTCTATGTTTATGGCTCAACTTGAACACATTCATGGGTCAGATTTATATATGCATCACAGCTGTCAATATTTCTTTCTGAAATACTTAAATTCTTAAACTTTTGTAAACATACAATTAAATGATTAAAAACCGTATTTTTGATTAGGGGTTGAATACACATGATATAGCTGTATCACAACAATATTTTGTGATTCAGAAATATCACATTATACATTTTCATTATTAAATTGAATATGTCACTATACAGATGTACTTTTTAAAGAATCTCTGTCTTCAGAAAAGTATGGTCACATCACCTAATCTGCTTTTCCACTGAGAGCCACGAGGCACATGTTTTCTTGTGAAGCGCATATAGGCTAATTGGATAAGTAATGCAAAGGCTAATGATGGTAAATGGTGGGAGATCAGGATAGAACACAGCCTAGGCATCCTGAGGAGGTCTGTTTTGCATGTGGAACTGAAGAGCCATACCTGCTGCAGCTGGAAAATCAGGGTCTGGTAGTCCTCCGCAGAGTGGCAGGACACCAGCAGAGGCATCATGAAATCACCTAGGAAGAAGTAGGAATATTTCCCAAAGAACACTACACACTCCAGCAAGGTCATTTTAGAGAGCCTTGAGACATTTAGAAAACTAGTTGAGTAGTTTATAATCGTTACTAAATTGTAACATTAAGTTTAAGCTGAGTTTATTTATTATAACAGTTATAAAAAGACGGAAGGAAGGAAGCATAACTGACTTGATGTGTTAATCAGATAATTATTTGTATTTGTTTCCCTTGTTTTAATTCCTGCCCTTGTGTTAGTTTTTAGGGGAGTTAACTGGGGAAGATGCAGGGGGAAAGAAGAAGGGTTGGGTACATGACTTGAGTTGTCCGGTGGTTGGTTGCTAGGGTGAATTGATAAAGAAGTTCAGCTAATGGTGACCAGAGTTGATCTTCTCTGCTACGCTTAGCCAATATTATCAGTGACACTACTGAGGGGAAAACACAAAAATACATGCCTGGTAACATGGTTTACCTGTCAACTCAAACTGTAGCCTTCCAGGTAAAGCTGACCTTTCAAGGGCTTTGATGGTGTTACGTGGGAGTCTACCCTGAAACGGGTAAATAATCATTGGGTCAGAATTCATTTAAGCACATAATTTCAAAAGGACCTACACATTAAACCTGGGCACTGCGGAAGACACCCTGCATCTGTCTTCAGATCCACTGTAAGAATAGATGAGTCGTGCACGCAAGGGAAGCCTTTCTGCAGCAACACTGTTGTGCTGGGCTGCTATTTTTGAGCTTGTGGCCTTCCTGTTACTTTTCTCCTCTGACTTCTCTCATTAAAAGGTGTTTTCACTCACAGAACCGCTGCTAACTTTGTATTTTTCAATTCATTTACCATTCCTTGTAAACTCTAGGAAGTAGCATGTCAAAATCCCAAGGAATCATATTTATATATCAAATATATCATAATCAAATATCCAGCAGCAAAATTTATTTTTACTATGTTTGTGAACATTTATTTAGCCATTGTCGATTATTTTAGGGGCTTTTTTTCATTTAGAGGCAGAAGCCACCGTGATTCAACCTCCTGCAACCTGACTATTTTACGAACAATTCATATAAAATAATTCTGGTAAGATATAACTAAAGCTGATGTACTACAAAGCATAACTAAGCTCTAGTTTTAAAAGAGCTCTATAGTTTTAAAAGAGATGAGGGATATTATTTGCCAACCTTTAATTTACTATTTCAGAAATCCTTATCTGCTGGTGTGCTACCTTCTGATTGGAAGCAAGCTAATATAATATAGAGACAGAAAGCAGCCGGTAATTAGAGGTGCAATGTTACAGTGGGCCTGCGTTCATAGTGGGGTACCGCAGGGTTCAGTTTTAGGACCACTATTGTTCCTAATTTACATCATGGTATTGACTGTAATACATACAGTAAACTGGTTAAATTTTCAGATGACACCAAAGTGGGTGGTGTAGCAGATACGTAACTAGCAGCACAGAAGCTACAACGGGATCTTGATTTAATTATCGACTGAGCTGATACCTGGCAGATGAAATTTTATGTAGACAAATATAAGGTTATCCATGCAGGGAGCAGAAATATAAAGTACAGATAATTTATGGTTTCACTGAAATGAAGGTAGCTGATTACGAGAAAGACCTCGGTGTGTATGTTGATGCTTCCATGTCCCACTCTTGCCAGTGTGGGGAAGCAATAAAAAGCCAATAGAATGTTGGGTTACATCGCTAGGTGTGTGGAGTTTAAGTCAAGGGAGGCTACAATTTAAGTCAAGCTACAATTATGCAATTCCTTGTTAAGACCCCATCTAGAATATTTTGTGCAGGTTTGGTCACCATACCTTAAAAAGGACATTGTTGCCTTATAAAGGGTTCAACGTAGGGCAAAAGAATGATTCCTCATCCTAGAGGAATGTCTTATGAGGAGAGGTTAGCTGAGCAAAGACTAAGGGTGGACATGATCCAAGTATAAAAGATTCTAACAGATCCAGATGCTGTTCAGCCCTTTAAATCAGAGATAGAGAAGATTTTAACAACTCTGAGCTATTAGTTCAGTTCTTCCCAAATGAGCTTGATGGGCCGAATGGCCTCTCGTTTGTAAATTTCTTATGTTCTTAAAATATGCAGATGCATACTCACAATTCTTGAATTAAATTGCAAGAAAAAGTATAATTGTGCATGATACTCCACCTCATATATCACTTGAATGCGGCGACTGTCCAGAGAGAGCAGGAGAAGGTCCTCTGGAAAGAGCAGCAGCAGGCGTTCCTGCGGCTCCTGAAATATGCATGTGCAATTATTCAAATGAATTGTTAACATACATTGAAGTCGTAGACTAAGTGCAGTTACACAATAAAATATTTACACCAGGGGCACGCGCACAATTGTCATTCATGCATGCAGATTTTAACACCAGAGATGTGCTAGTTTAAGTGGTCCATGGATACGGATCAAAAAAAAAATTTAATGATATTTTGGTAATTTGTGGACTTATCGGTAAATAAAATTTTAAGCGTTTTTATAGCGTTTTTAGGAATCGATGAAAATTTCAACAATTTCAGTTATAGCTTAATGTAGAAATTTTTCGAGTCAAATCAAGTCAAATGGAGACAACAGACACCAAGGGACAGCACTGCACCCAGTCACCAAGTCGCTTACTGTATAATAATGTGTTTTTGGCGTACAGGTCGGGGGGCTAAGCATACATACCCTGCACATTTACACATCCAGTCCTGCTGCTCACCTGCCTCTGTGCATTTACAACATGGACCAGGGAGAGGTAGCCCATTGGACCCAAGTGCTGGATGGGTGTGCCCTCCCACTGCCGGATAGGGGCCTGCAACAGGTACCTCTTCAGCTCCTCCTTCTTCCAAGTTTTATCACATGGCACCTCATCCAGGAGGCAGGGCGAGAGAGAGCAAAACATATAATGTTAGATAACTGCCAGGCCTAATATTAATACATACAATACTATAGTACATACAGTATACCGTAGGTGAACTGAACTGTATCTTATAGGTTAATGACGATGATTTTCTAGTTTATACCATCTTACATATTGATTTTTATAATAGTCCTATTGTTAAGAGTGTTTCATTTATTTGGGTTATTATGTTCCCTTTGTAATACTTAAAGGTTAAATGTTGATTTTGACATAAAGCAAAAACTACTGTTCATAATGATTAAACTCATAGCAGTAGTAAGTCACTAACAGTACTAGCCTAAATGTAGTTTTTGAGAGGCTCTGTCACAGCACTCGAGTACTTAATCTTAGACAGACAGCTAGCGCTCCTATTTTGGGTTGTACTTTGTGCCCAGTGTAACAAAATAAACACAATATATTAAGGCATTCATGCACCAAGAAAACATGTGTCTAGTGGCCACAGAATAATGTTTATTATATTGGATTTTCTTTTAATCAAAGGGTGCCAATGATATTTGAAAAGTATGCGTGACATGTTACATCTGTTGCAAAGTTGTTCCACATTAAAGTAAACATTAACTCTGGATCTATGATTATGGAGCAAGTTTACAGTTTAAATGAACTTTATTTTTATGTGACGTAGTGCATAATAAAAACTGCATATGCTTTTAAGCCTATAAACTAGGGGTGCTTAAACGCGAAAAAGAAAAACCAGGAGGGGAAATACTGATAAATGGGGAAAATGCTGCTTTGGGTGATGTTTATTCATCTTGGTAGGAAAAGAATAGTGTCAGTGGAACAGAAAAAAAGTCATTTTTAGAAACACACTAGTCACCCAGTCCTCCTCATACTGAATTTCCATCGAAGGATATCGAAAGGGAAGTCGTATACATAGGACATGAACTGCATTGTTTGACTTTGTATAAACAATAATTCCAAAGAGATGCAGGTCTGTTTAGTAACTCAATGAGGGCAAACCATATAATATAAAAATCCTTTGCAGATATTTCTATTAAAAATAGCTGGAATAATGAATAGTTTTGCATATCTACAGCTAAATATATGCACCAGATGGAACTGATAAAGCAAAGTGGAGTTTCTGTACCAGGTAGGACAGCGTGCTGTGAGAGGGGCTCAGCTGCAGCCTGAGGGCTCGCTTCCTCCTCTCTTCAATGTTTTCCAGCCACACTGCTCTGTCTGTGCTGCTAGCACAGATAAAGATTCTGGCCTCCACCATTGGTCCTGAAGGGTTAGTTGGGGACAAGCATTACTGTGGAGCTCATCACTTCCCATAAGCAGCTAAAGTGAAAGGAAATGGTTTACTGTAAGCATTAAAAAGTAATGACATAAAAGCTGAGCTACATTCTCTAACATGTTTTCTGTTGCTGTTAAAGCAGGATTTCACCCAATGCCCATGAAACGACCTGATTCTAAACAGCTAACTAAACTTACATTTGCATCAACCTCTCTGGCAGACATTTTTGTTTAGTGTGACAAATCTATTATTACGTGTGTAGAAACGTAGTAAAGATGCCTTAGTGTTAGTTGATGATTTGACTACAGACACTGTTAGCAAATCACGATAATGGGAAAGAGGGGAGATTTCTCCTGGTACCAGTAAGGTTATAAGGAATGATTGAACTAGCATTTGTTGGGAAGCTGTTCAGTTGCTTTTCATGTGGGAGGTCACCATTCCCTCTTTGGCTCCTCACAATCCAGGAGGTCACCCTTTATAGACAAATTCACTCACAACACCTACACACATTACATGGGGTGGTTCTAATGGTATATTTAGCGTGGTGAAGAGCGGTCCTTATTTTGCATTTAAATAGCCTGGTGTATGTACACTGTACTACATTAATTATTTTGGTGTTCAGTAAATCATTTTACTGAAACCAAGTTGGCGAGAGACTTTGCAAGTAAATATCTTGTACCAGCATTAGTCCTAAACATAAATTGAATTATTCTGATAATTCAACCAATAGTTATTTACCACTTCAACAGGTAAAAATTTCTAAACTGATGTAAGAATCATTCATTTCCTGGTGTGCAGGATGCTCATTTGTTTTGCCATAATATAGAAAATCCAGACAGTTACCATTGATCTCAAAGGCATTTGCCATCTTACTGTCCTGATTAACAGCTTGTACCGATGTTCCAGAGAGAGGGAGAATGCCCTGCAGGAAACCACAGGAAGATGGCAATTCAGCTGATGAATTCACACAGGTGCACAGCTAGTAGCAAAGTGGCTACGAGGAAAAAGGGGATGCTTCGATCAGGGTTTTTGGGACTGATTACCGATTGGCAATCAGAATTAGCCAATTAGTGGTTACTGAGCGCCAATCACAGGGTAAAACTCACACTTACTATAAAAAAGGGTCAGAATTTGGCTCCCGGTGACACATCTATGTGTTTCCAAGAAACAAAGGTAGATTTTTAAAAGAAATATAAGCATCTCTGCATTTTTTGGAAAGTGTCTATTCCTCTTCTCATCCAAAATTTGCACAGCTGTTGTGAAGAACTGCTCACTCTCCACAACCGTGCACAGAGCACACAGATAATCTCAGGCCCTCATATTTCTTTCCCTGATGAAAATACAGTGTGGTTTTAATGAGGTTTGTGGTATTGAATGCTTGTACAGATGATCCACCACGAGCAACTTCTTTTGCATATCTGATAGATCTGACAGAGCAGACACAACGCAGCACCACTGTTTGAAACTTCCTGCACATAGTTTAAGTCATCAACACACGTATTGTACGTTGGTCAAATTAAAGGCCACTGATCAGGTAAGTAAGACTGAAAATTGCCAGATTTAAGTCATCTCTAATGAGAACCAATCAGAATAAAGCCTACCTCATAAATGAAGGCCTGCTCTCTATCATCCATCGCTAAGATCAGCAAATGGAAAGAAAACAAAACCAGATATCGCTTAGTCATCTCCTAAAAAGATACAAACAACAAGTAATTTAGTTCATAAAAAAATCAAAGGGAGAGCATAAAAATCATTAAATTAATTTTTTTGTGTTATTTTGCATGCTAACACTCAATTTTCCCACATACAGTGTTAAATACATAGTGTGCATATAACAGTAACAGGCTGAGTACTGCTCAATACTGCTATGTTTAAAACACATTTTCACATCCACATTTCTGTGCAGGCTACCTGAGTGTGGTGATTGCGGAGGAACACAACAGAGGACCAAACAATTTCTCCATAGGCGGGAGCTGGCTGGCCCTCCCAGGAACAAATAGGTTTTGAATACACCCACTGGTGCAACTCCTGTCTGCTTCTACCCCACAGGATGCCCTAAAGTGCAGGCAGCACATGTATACAATAAGCACATGCATGCAGTAGCACATAAAAAAAAGTGACAAATTTGCACATGGCTATTAAGGTACCCTTGTTCGTTGTCCAATTCATTAGTATTTATTTCAATGGGACCACCAATGTGCTATCACTCCATCCTGCTTATAATCCGCTGTTACACAGTGGAATATAATATTACTAGCTTCCCCTGGACAAACCAGTAATACCAGTGAAGTAAATACCTGTGAACTGGGACATTCTGTTGGTACTAAAGTCACAAAGGAATGTGTATCCTGCAATTAGAAAAAACAAAATAAATCTCAAATTGAAGCTGTTTGATGATGCAGTGTTATCAGAATTGAAATCATTTATTTATCACCCAGTATTTTTCCATACAAGGAATTTACTTTGAGGTGTCATGCAAAGCATTGACCCATTTTGACAACAATAATGTTGTTGGCAGTCCTGGATTTTGATGCTTAGTGCTTCTGGTAAGAATAATCAATATATTAATATCAATCAATATAACAATCAATTTATTAAACATCATAAAGAAACAAGTACAAGTGAGTATAGATAAGGTATAGAACTTTTTGTGTTCGCATGTCAACACACACACTGACCTGTTTGAACTCAGACAGGGATGGAGAGGGAAGTGGCCTCTCCTCTGAACAACTTCTTTGAAACTGAGACTCACTCAGCCCCCACACCCTGAAAAAGCACAACCATTCATGAGTTAAAAACATTTTTCAGTCAGACAAAGCTAAATTAGGGATATGTCACTCAGCATAACTGTGGCAGCACATGACATGTGTTTCTTTCATGTAAAACGTAATATAATGCCTCAGAATCGGTGGAGGTTTCTTTAAAACAGGTGAAGCGGTGCTTCACGAAAAGAAGAATGAGAAATACATAACATTCATATCATATAAAATAGTTTCATGCCAATTAATAAATCACAGCGATCATTTCAATGTGAAACAGAAAAAGTGCAGGAGTTCAAAAATGCATTTTTAAACCTATGCAGTGAAGTCTGCTTCACCTAGACCAGTGGTGGCCAAACTTACCCACAATGGGCCAGTGTGTATGCAGGTTTTTGGGATTACCTTTAGGTCAGCTGTTCAAACTCAGGTGTGAGGACTCTTCAACCGACAGTACAGTATCAGTCCTCTAATTATTAATAATTAGTAATCTAATTTAATCTAAAATTGCAGCGAAAACCCGCATACACACCAGCCCTTTACGGATTAGATTGGCATCTCCTGACCTAGACCCTGTATCACAAAGCCAGATTTCTTATTTAGCAGATAAGCCCAGACTACCTGAAATACAACAGGTTAATTTAAGTGAGCAAAGATAAAGTCCATTTAAACTGGGGTATTCCGACTAAGCAAGAAACCCTGCTTTTCAACACAGGCCCCTAGTCTTTCTAATGATATGTACTCATAAGTGTTCTGGACATAAAGATGACTGATATGCATTTAACCATTCAGAATATGAGTTCTGCCATCAGGTCACTTGTTTGTGGGCAAGGAAGTGGTATACTCTAAGGGAAAGACTTGAGTTTAAAATGCTTCCATTTCTAAATACTGTTCTTTTTCATTTTAGCTAATCCCATGTATATGAAAATAATATCCAGTTTTTTTGTTCAGTAATTTATTGTTCAAAAACAACATGGCAGTGCAGTTTATGCAATTAGGTCTCTTGGGAAACCAATCTGATTACTACACAATTAAATAAAATGCTTTTGGATGGATCCATCTAGAATTATTGGACCGCACAATCGACCCACTACCACCACAAATCATTGTGGATACAGTGAGAAGGGGGGGCGGGGTGACCCCTCTAATTTCTTCAGCTTTAAAATAGCAACCCTACCACTGAGGATTCATAGTTCGATCAATGAAGGCCTGTGTCTCCAGTTAGCGAGACACAACGACATGGTGAGGAAAGAGCATGAGATTCTGAAAAGGCAAATTAATGCAATTTATTTCTTGGGTCGACATGAGCTGGCATTTAGTGGACATTATGAGGGTAAGAACTCTGACAGGGAATAGGGAGTTTACAGATATGCTTTCCTGCTAGGGTGATGTTCTTCCTGTTGTTAGTGTGTTTGTTTTACATAATAATAAAACAGTAATGCAAAGCTGCGTAGCCTACTCCTCTTTTAATAAAATCACTCAATTACTTTACTTGTATTCCGATCGTGACTACATTTCAGGAAAGGGTGCATCTGTTGAAAATTGTTTTAAAAAACATAATTTCTTTCAGCATCAATTTCTAAGCACCAATTCACAGATTAATAGCTACACAGTTGAAGGCTTTGGATGCATGGCAAATAGGCTTACATTTGATTGAAATTAGCAACCAATGGAAAATAATAATAATAATAATCAATACTTTATTGATCCCCATGGGGAAATTGTCTTTATGCCTCCCTCAACTCGCTCTTTGTAGAGTAAGTTGGCCATGAAGGGCAGCCACCCATTGCAGTGCCCAGGGAGCTGGGGGTTAAGGGCCTTGCTCAAGGACCCGCAGATATAAAATTGTTTATAATCAGTTCAATGTTCCATAGTCCATAATGTAATGTAGTTTCATTAAGTTTTATATACACAAATAACTTCAAAACAATGAATAATGAGTTATTTAATAATACCTTTTAGTTGTTAATTTAGTTGATAATTTCATATCATATTTCAGTATGATATCATTTCTGATTTGAAGCTATTCCAACATATGAACCTCTTTAGACTTTGTTTCTAAATGCAGCTACTAAGCAGACACAAATTTCTAATCAAGTAACAAACAACTTTTGAAATGATTGCTCCTGCACATACAATAAATAATTATGTGAAATATCTGTTTTGACTCCATTCCCTTCAAACTACAGAACACGTTGTCTTCAATAAGATCAATTACAGAATGTTATACAAAAAATAATGTGCATCCTGTCAGCAGGAGAGATTAAATATGCAATACTGCAAATGCCAAGAAAGCTCCAGTATCTCAGAGCAAAAACGGCAGGAGTATGGGACACCACGGTGATAAATCCTGCAGAATTCCTACAGGCTGGAGTGCCTGACAGTCCAAAGGTTTCTGGAGGATCGGGAGCCTTACCCTGCACTGCTGATCTCCAGAAGCTCAATCTCATCAGGCCCCACTTCCGTCATGCCAGCATGTCTCTGGGTCACACTGCAACAGCCCATAGCCAACGTCCCCCTCAGCGTTTGCACTGATGACTGATCACCATCTGCCTGCTTATTTACCCACAAGGCTTCTGCAGGGAGCCAGTAAGAGACAGGGAGGAAAAGAGTGAGATCAAGTCGGGTGGAGAAAAAGAGAGAGAAGCTAAACAGAGAACTGAGGCTATGAAGCAAAAAAATTAAAAAATCTAAACTAAATAAAGAAAAAGAAGAGAACAAAAAGAATGCAAGTGCAACCTACACTTGACGGTAAAAGCAGGTTTCTCTTCAGCAGTCAGATGGGTATATGAAACTCACGTCTGCAGTAGAATGTGGTAACTTCCTGGTAACTTCAGTACTGATGCGCAGCTGCAGAAAGTGCCACTTCCTCTGACACAGAAGTGTTTGATGCATGTTTTGGGTTTGTCAACAATGCCACAAGACCCCGCCACTCACAATTTCTAACAAAGTGCACTGCTCCACTGCACCTGAAAGCTCAAAGTGTGGTGCTGGAGGATGCAGGACTCCAACCTGGACTGGGACTGACAAAATGGCCAAAAGGGATAACCTGAGTGGATGGTACCCCAAAAACAAACAGGTAAAAAGGAAAAAAGGGGGACACTGCACGTCCACATAGGATATGTATCAATGTTCAGGCTATGTTAAGGTTCAAAGAGTTTGGTTGCACTTGATGAGCACCCTCCATTCCAGGATGCAGTCGATGGTAGACTCCTTAGGTACAAAACGAGACTGCTCCGGTCGTTGGTCGGTAAGCATGTGATTGTGGATCCTGTTTATTATGACCCTAGCATTCAATTTGCTTTACGGAAATAAAAGAATACAAGAATACAGGTAAATTTCATTAAAAATATTACACACTGGTGCAGAACATAACAAACAATAGTGTACAGATTTCAAAAATTGTAATTATGTACAGTGCAAGTATCTTTAATAAATGCAGTAGATTAAAGTAGCGAGAACTCAATAGAAGTGCAAGTATCCTTCAAGTATCACAAAGATAAAAGTAGAAAGCGACTGATTAATTGAAGGAAGTGTAAAGTAATACAGTTTTAGCGATTAATGGGAGCCGCTGACTGGATGGGTGACTCAAGGACAAGATACTTAGGAAGCAGCCGTAGGTGCGCGGCAAAAGGAGTCACAGTTTCACAACACTCCAGCTGTGGAATTCCAGCTAACCATGACGTTGAACACACAAACATTTTATATTTTAAGTCAGTGTCACATATGGGTCTTTCCATGTCAAGTCATCACACTTTCGGACCACATTGTCATGGATTTTAATGAAACTTGACATGCTGATTTGGTCACATGAGTAACTCATGAAACTGAAATTGGGCGTGTCTTGGATCAATATTGAGGGAGATTTAAGCGAACAAAGTTTTACCTTTTTTTTGGGGGGGGGGCTATGACTTTGACTGGTTATATTTACCTTAATATAAGCTGCACAGAAATAGTCCTTATATTGTTAATGGTACAATCAAAATAGTTTATTTTGCTCTTTAGTTTACACTTTTGACTAGACACTGGCCTATTAAAAAGGGCCTTCATTTGTCAACAACCTGAAAAACTAACAAAAATAAACAACCTAGATAGGCTTTTATGCTACTAGGGCAAGGAAAGCATTTCAACATTGGTGTAATTTTCCTCATTTTGTTACTATGGATTTACCTATTGTGAAAGTTTTTAAACAGGTTCTTTCTTTCCTAATCAGGTAAATTTTTAATTTGCCTTGTAAGCAGCTTTTATAGCACTGAGGTG
>JAABNX020000044.1:4364598-4379830 GCA_015163995.2 Mormyrus lacerda
ACTCTCTTGGGCATGGAGTTCACTAGAGCTTCACAGGTTGCCACGGGAATCCTCTTCCACTCCTCCTTGATCACGTCCAGTTGGAGCCAGTTTTCCGCCCGGGAGCTTCATGCCCATTTTTTGAAAACTGGATAAATGAAGCAATACTTCAATTCTTATTATTCACTGGTTTTATTTGCTTTTTTTGAAATATGAATGAAAATCAAATGAATAAAAAAAAATCATATTAAAATTAATCTCGCAGTCGACATGCAAAGGCATGTTGCACTACTATACAAATTTTTACTTGTAAATGGCTTAACAATAACATAATATGCATAACAATAACAGCTGCTGGTCTCTGCAACTTTGTTTATTACTATCTCATTATCCTTCTCCGATGCTTTTTTTCTTAGCCTGGCCTTTTCAGCCCCTCATAGTATCTTCTTTTCCATAGTTACGCTAACTGCTATTTAAGTTAAACAATCTGTAGGTTCAAAGTCGGACTGTTGGGCATAACCAACTCGAGCGATTGGAAAAGGGAAAACTCCCTCAGGTGGAGGCACCCATGTAATCTATCGTTATAGAAAGGCTGCGATGTCGAGTGTAGATGTGGATCTTATGTGCTACTGTTTCAGGTTCACTAATGCGAGGACTGTCAAATCGAGTTATTATATTTTCTACCGGTCCAAAAGTCAAGTGGCCTACCGGAAAATCTCCTGAATCTCCTGATTAGCCACTCTGGGCCTGATTGGTACTGTAGCAGGCCTGTCACCAAAACAAATTGCATTCAGCACACGAATTGAACGCTAAAGCATAGTTACTGTTACTGTTAAACGTGCATATGCACACAAATAATGCAGTTACTAATAGGGTATTAATATAGTAAGCCTGTGTATGTGTGTGTGTGTGGTGGGGGGAGTTAGTTATGTAACCTAATAAAACTGCATGAGGCTATCACTGATTGAAATTTTAGCTGCTCCCACTTTCAGTCGATCCAGAGGCTGCGCAAACACACCCAGAGCCAGGTGGCATGGATCATTTAAACAGATATACATCATCGATCTTGTCATTGATCTGGGTGGGTTTGGCGTGAGGCCGAGGCATGATACAGGAAGAAATGTGGACGACCTGCTTGCAGCTCAAAAGGATAAACAGGGTTTAATAACTGAACTAAAAAAATACAAGAAAACACTAATAAAATCAAAGGACCACGAGGAAACCAAAAGGGGATAACAAAGACTAAAGTTACAAAAGGGTTTGTCGGTCGGTCGGTCAGGCAGGCAATAAACATCTAACATATAAAATAAGCACCACGCAATATGTGTAATCATTATTTTTGAGTCATTAAGAATTCAGTCCTAGGTTCGAGATTGACTTCAATTTTAGACTAGAGTGTTTTGTGATGAAGTTCTAAGGGTCTTAATTAGAACCACAGCCCCAAATGTTACATTTGTTCTCTGTTAACCCTGTGCCTTATAGTAGTGACCCCTTGCTACTCACACCAGTTTTGAATGGGATTTACTTAGAAAATGAGGTTTGGATTTTTTTGCTGGGTTGAGGAGCGAGATGCCTTGGAGAAAGTGGGCACAGGCCTTGAGATCACAGTGCTTTTGTCAGTAGAAGTTGTATGGGCATTAGGAGGCATCTTTGTGCTGCGCTGGGGGAGCTTAAGAGTTTTCTCAGCTTGGTTGTGCTGCATGATAGCAGGTCTTCTGAGGCTGGCCTCGCTCCTTGGTGTCCGTCCAGGATGTCCCACATGCCTGAGGGTGGGCACCCACGCATTGCTGCACTGGGGGAGGGCAGGCTTATCCTTTCCACTGTAGAGCAGGACAAACTCCCTCTGGCTGGACAGTGGGAACACAGGGAGGCCGCTGCGGCACTTATTGAAGATCTCCAAGGTTATGTCTTAGAGAGGAAAAGTGACATATTATTTAAGATCAAGGCCTGGAAGCCCAAACCCTGGGACTCCCAGCAAACTCTGTCTGTCTGTGGCAAAGCTGACAATAAGGAACAGCTGACAGAATGGCATTACCACAGAACAGCACAGCTGACACCGTGACATTACTGCAAAACAAACATCTAAAAAAATTTATTTAAAAAATGAAAATATCGTTATAGCACTATACTTGGAAGTTTCTTAGTTTTTGGTTTTTGTCAGAGCATCAAATACTGCAGAAGTTACTGTAAAAAGTTAGAAGTTTGAGTATCCATGAAACCATGATTATCCATGCTTTAAATTGTATGCACAGGAGTGGAAGTCAATCTTCTGGACTAATGAAAATTTGAAATGTTTAGGTTCAACTACCATTTTTTGTAATATGCAGAAAGCACGGCCACATGACAGATTGTGTTATTTAGTTTCTTTGCTGCTAAGATAGTTGGTGATCTTGACCAAATCTATGCTTCATTCTTCAGCAAAATAAAAACACAAAACATACCTCAAAATTCTGCAAGAACTATCTGGCAAAGAAGGAAAATGAAGGACAAGTCAAACTAATGGCTTAGTCTGCCCAGTTTGCAGAGGTGAATCCCAGAGAACATGTATCAGGTGAACTGGACAGAGGTTTCAAAGCAAAGCAGCCCACAGTCATTCTAAGAACTTCTGCAGAGATGACATGTTAGTAGATTTCCTGTTGGAAAATGTTACCCAAGTGCAGGAAACTGGAGTTGTTGAGGAAACCAGCAAAACATGTTGTGCGACACACATACACACCCAAACACACACACACAGCAGGGGCAGGACTCACACCCCAAAGCCCACAGGTTTCTCCTGATCGTTCCTCCAGCTGAGCTGCTGGTCCTCCCAATATGTATGTAAACAAACACTACTTTTTATCTCTGCATTTACAAAATTATTATATTTGTAAATATTTTGGAAAAATACATTAAATTGTTGTTTATTAAATAACGATAGAGGTCAAAGTAAAGCCTCTGTCTGCATGCGGTTTTCATTGGACTCACCCAGGGTCTCAAAAACAGCCGCAGGCATCACCTCCTTGAGCACCTTGCAGCTGGTGTGCAGTGCGGGGTTGCAGTTCATCTCCAGGAGCCACACCTAGAGCCAGCCCGGGGATGCACAGTGCTCCTCATGAATACCACAGTATCCCTGAACCTAACACACTGTCTACCAAAGAACTAATGTCGGAATTCAGGGGGCATTCATTTGAATTTGTAACTCCTAAATTCCGAGTTCCTAGTTGGAAGTTTCAAATAAAATGCCCCCTGAAGTCGGAATTCCGACTTATGAATTTGGAGGAATCGACAGAACCCTGAGCTCAGAATCCAAAATGGCTGCCCCTTCATCAACATAAGTGAATATTGTTGTCTTATACTGTGTATTAGCACATACGTCTT
This sequence comes from Mormyrus lacerda, assembly GCA_015163995.2. NCBI lineage: Eukaryota > Metazoa > Chordata > Actinopteri > Osteoglossiformes > Mormyridae > Mormyrus > Mormyrus lacerda. Next base: position 4,367,935 of record JAABNX020000044.1, read on the forward strand.
ATTTGTGGCTCATTAAATCGGTCGTACACACAGTACTGTGCAACCTATTGGTGGATGTATCGCTATGCAAAATACAGGATAATGTGCAATGTGTAACTATAGCATCAGAAGTATTCCAATTATACTGAAAAACAGTGAATGTTCTTAGTCGCCAAATTTGTGGAATCACCTAGTATTTCTGGCATTACACATTAATACTCGATCCACCCATTATCTACCGCTTTTCCGGGATGGGCCACGGGGGCAGCAGTCTAAGCAGGGAAACCTAGACTTCCCTCTCCCCAGCTACTTCGTCCAGCTCTTCTGGGGGAAACCCGAGGCGTTCCCAGGCCAGCTGGGAGACATAGTCTCTCCAGCATGTCCTGAGACTTCCTTGGGGCCTTCTCCCAGTGGGACATGCTTGGAACACCTCACCAGGGAGGCGTCCAGTAGGCATCCTGACCGGATGCCTGAGCCACCTCATCTGGCTCCTCTCGATCCGGAGGAGCAGCAACTCTATTCTGAGTCCCTCCTGAATGACCGGGCTTCTCACCCTATGTCTAAGGGAGAGCCCGGCCACCCGGGGGAAGAAACCCATTTTGGCGCTTGTATTTGCAACCTCATTCTTTTGATGCTTAAACTCCTCTACTTGGGGAAGGACTCCCACCCCCACCTGGAGAGAGCACTCCACCCTTTTCCAGCTGAGGATCATGGTCTCAGATTTGCAAACTGCTCCAGTGAAAGCTGAAGGTCATGGTCTGATGAGGCCAATAGAACCACATCATCTACAAAAAACAGAGACCTAATCCTGAGGTCACCAAACCCTCAATGCCCTGGCTGCACCTAGAAATTCTGTCCATAAAACTTATGAACAGAATCGGTGACAAAGGGTAGCCCTGGCAGAGTCCAACCCTCACCAGAAACATGTCCGACTTACTGCCCACAATGCAGAAAAAACTCTGACACCAGTCGTACAGGGACTGAACAGCCCTTATAAGGTAGCCTGGCACCCCATACTCCCAGAGCACTCCCCAGATGACTTCCCAAGGGACACGGTTGAATGCCTTCTCCAAGTCCACAAAGCACATGTAGACATGCACCCTCCAGGACCCTACTGACAGCATAGAGCTGGTCCACTGTTCCACTGCCAGGGCGAAAACCATACTGCTCCTCCTGAATCCGAGGTTCAACAATCCGATGGACTCTATTCTCCACTACCCCCGAATTGACCTTACTAGGGAGGCTGGGGAGTGTGATCCCCCTATAGTTGGAACACACCCTCTGGTCCCCTTTCTTGAAGAGAGGGACCACCACCCCAGTCTGCCAATCCAGAGGCACCGGCCCTAATGTCCACGCAGTGCTGCAGATGAGTGTCAACCAGGACAGCCCTGCAACATCCAGAGCCTTGAGGAACTCTGGGCGGATGTCATTTACCCCCGGGGTCCGACCACTGAGGAGCTTTTTAACCACCTCAGAAAACTCCACCACAGAGATAGGTGAATGTCCAGAATCTACTTCCTCACTGGAAGACATGTCAATGGGATTGAGGAGGTCTTCGAAGTATTCCTCTACAATGTCCCGAGTTGAGGTCAGCAGCACCCCATCCCCACCAAAAACAGTGTTGATGCTGCACCGCTTTCCCAGCCTGAGTCACTGGATGGTGGACCAGAATCTCCTCAAAGCCATCCAAAAGTCATTCTCCATAGCCTCGCCAAACTCCTCCCATACCCAAGTTTTTGCCTCAGTGACCGCCGAAGTCACGTTCCGCTGGGCCCACCAGTACTCATCAGCTGCCCCCAGAGTCCCACAGGTGAAAAAGGCCCAATAGGACTCCTTCTTCAGCTTAACAGCATCCCTTACCGCCAGTGTCCAACGGCGGGTTCGGGAATTGCCGCTACAACAGGCACCGACCACCCTACAGCCACAGCTCTGGTCAGTTGCCTCCATAATGGAGGCGTGGAACATGGGCCATTTGTACTCAATGTCCCTCACCTCCCCCGGGACATGGGCGAAGATCTGCCGGAGGTAGGAGTTGAAGCTCCTTCTGAGAGGGCATTCTGCCAGATGGCAAACAACAGTCAGGACCCATCCCCCCACCAAAGGTGAAGGAAGGCTACCCTCTCGTCCACTGCAGCAAGCCCCATTGTACAGGCGCCCAGCCAGGGAGCAATAAGTATGCCCACCCCTGCTCGGTGCCTCTCCCAGTGAGCAACTCTGGAGTGGAAGAGGGTCCAACCCCCCTCAAGGAGACTGGTTCCAGAGCTCAAGCCATGTGTCATGGTGAGCCCAACTATATCTAGTCGGAACCTCACAACCTTGCGCACCAGCTCAGTTTCCTTCTCCACCAAAGAGGTCACATTCCATGTTCTTAGAACTAGTTTCTACAGCCAACGATCGGACCACCAAGGTTCCCGCCTTCAGCCACTGCCCAACTCACACTGCACCCGACCCCTTTGGCCCCTCCTATAGATGGTGAGCCACATGGGTTCAGGCCTGGCCACCAGGCGCTCACCATTGAGCCACACCCCCAGGCCTGACTCCGGGGGGGGAGAGGGGCAGTGACCCGCGTCCAGGCGAGGGAAAACATGGATCTAAGTTATAACTCATCATAATGGGTTTAATGAGCCGTACTTTGTCTAGTTCCTCATGCAGGACCTGTTTGCCTTGGGTGACCCTACCAGAGGCATAAAGCCCCAGGCAACTCTAGCTCCTGGGATCATTGGAACACGCAAACCCCTCCACCACAATAAGGTGTCGGCTCCAGGAGGGTTTGCCTACCAACACAACTACAATGGTTTGATTGGTCAGTTGTATGCTATCCATGGGTCAATATAAAGCTCATTATAAAGAAGAATAATTGGAAGGAAGAATTGCTGTTAAGGTTTTACTTTTTTAATAATAGATCCTTTATTGATCCCCATGTGGAAATTGTCTTTATGCCTCCCCCAACTTGCTCTTTTTTTTTTTTTTTGGTACAGTAAGTTGTCCACGAAGGGCAGCTACCAGTAGCGGTGCCCAGGGAGCTGGAGGTTAAGAGCTCATTGGGCTAAGCCTGTATGCCTGTAATCACAAGGGTGCTAATTCAAACCCAGCCTCAGCACATCTGCAGGTCCTTGAGCAAGGCCCTTAACCCCCAACTCCCTGGGTGCCCCAACAGGTGGCTGCCCTTCGCGGATAGCTTGCTCTACAAAGAGAAAGTGGGACAATAAAGGATTGATTATTATTTAAAACATTAGCTTTAAAAATTAAACAATCGATAAGACCATAACATTACATTTCTGAGTACCTCTCCTGGTCAGATAACACCACATCACTGGCCAAGAAAGCTCAAACCCGCCTCTACTTCCTACGCAAAATGAGGAGAGCACCAGTCCCAGCCCTCATCATGTGCTCATTCTACTGAGGTAAACTCGAGAGCATCCTCACCAGCTGCATCTCTGTGTGGTATGGAAGCTGCACTGCCTGCTGTAGGAAATCCCTGCAAAGCACAGTGGATGCAGCCAGCAAGATCATCGGTGCCCCACTGCCTTCCCTCAAGGACATATTCCACACCCGCCTCAACCGTACAGCCATCGGCATTGCAAACGACTCTTCTCACCTCTTACACTCCCTCTTCAGGCTCCTCCCCTCAGGGAAAAGGTACTGGAGCATCCAGGCTCCACAAGACTGTCCAACAGCTTCATCCACCAAGCTGTCAGGATGCTGAACTCTGTCCACTACCACCCCCCCTGGCTCCCTGGACAATAACTAGTCACTACTTACCACTGTCTTCAGTGCACTCAAGCTGCTCAAGAATGTACTTCCTCACTGTTACTGTTTTTTATGGTAAATGGACTGCATTTATGTAGCGCTTTTCTACTCCTATGAGTACTCAAAGCGCTTTACAAGACATGCCTCACATTCACCCACTCATTCATACACCGGTGGCGGAGGCTGCCATGTATGCAAGGTGCCAACCTGCTCACCAGGAGCAATTAGGTGTTCAGTGTCTTGCTCAAGGACACTTTGATGGGGTCAGGAGAAATCGAGGCTCAAACCTGCAACCCTCTGGTTGCCGAACGATAGCACTACCTCCTGTGCCACCATTTTCCTGTTATGCTGTTTTTTTGCTGTACTGACTGTATATTGTATATTGTACTACTGTATTAAGGTGTACTTATTTTAGTTTTGTTGTATTTATCTTATGTCTTATATGTTTATACTTTTTTTCTTTTTTATACTGTATTGCAAAAACGGGAGAGGAACAGCATTTCAATTCCCTTGTATGTTATGAACATATAGGGAACTGACAATAAAGGCCTATTTGATTTGATTTGATTTGATTGCAGAGAAGAACCAAAGTGGTGTCCAGACATTAAGATGATTATATCTTTTTCATATATCAATTAGTGGTTTTAAATATGTAACTGCTAGTCCTATTTTATAAATCACATCACAGCTAATCCTGTCTGAAAAGATTATTCAATCCTCCTGATGAGCCTGTTCTTTATTGTCCATGAATAATCTTAATCCTAATCTTAATCTTAAAGAGCACTGAATCTGCAGGTGCCGGGATCCCTTACCTTAAAGTCTTCGTCGATCAGGAAGTCGCAGCCAATGAGGTCAAAGTAGCCTAGCTTTCTGTTCAGCTTGTCCTTCACTGCCATGAAGCACTGCATTACAATCTGCTGCATGCGCTTCTTTGTAACACACAAGAAAAACACAGCATTATTAACCCTGATTAATTATTTTTAATCAATTGTCTCCACCCACTTGGGCCTTTTTATCACCTTGCTTATAGTTATCCTCTATAAAACACTTGTCTTTGCTTCCTTCTAAATACACTGCCCATGTTTCCTTATGAATAAACATTGTTAAGTGTTCATTCACACAGAAAATACAGTTCTTGTTCATATATACAGCAAATATATGTTGTTTTCCATCACTGTGTCATATACCACTGTGTCACACCATTGTATGCTTAACACTATGGATTTTTTTATTGTGTTATACTTCAAACCACTCCTTTACAACCACTAGGCTACAATCCTAAAAATATTCCAGCTGTAATGGCAATTTTAGGCGTACCTCAACTGAAAAGCATTTTTAGTTTGCCAACTACGTAGCACCATTAGCTTTCCCACTTGCAAAACAGAGAAACTAGATTTCGTTTGTGTACATGTACTTTTTCAAAATTTAAAATAAAATTTCTTAAAGTAAAAAACAGCACAGGCTGTTTTTGGCTTCTGCACAGTACCTAGTCTTGGAACGTAAAGGTTCATGGTACAGTGTCGTGATTTTCATGGTTTGAATACAAAGACATACACACACGTGAATGTACACAAATTAATAGGCACAAATACAATTTTATTACAATTAATCCTGCTTTGTCTACACTCACTGTAAAAGCTCCAAAGACCCAGTCTTGTGACAGGGCCTTATCTTGACAGTGATGCTGGTTGAGATAGGCACTGAGGGACTCCATAGACCAAACTGTGTCCTCCTTAAATGCTTTATACTGTGGATTCTTCTTCTGTATGTACTGATCAGGAATAAATAAGAAAAAAGAGAAAGGGGTGGAAAAAGGAAAAGGATTAACCAGCAAAATTAGGACATGATTGTAAAATTACTCAAATTCATATTTTACTATCTATTTGTAGGATATGGTCAATTCTAGACCCCAGATATGGTAAATGACAAAGTTCTATTAACAAATGTGTATCATCTGTGTAGGTTTTGTTATGATGGGGAATGATGGACGATCCGTGAGGCTGCTTTCAGGACACAGGGAACCTTAATGCAAAGAAACGTTTGAGAACAAGAAAAAAAGGGACCACAGAGGGTGTAAGCTATGGCATGCAGACAGACTAACGAAGGCTAGAACTACCATACAAGCGACACTGATGGAACACATACAGATACCACAGGCAGGAACCACATTCACGCTCAACACCTACAGCATATTCAATTACCAACAGAGGAACAAGGCAAGAGCAGGTACACAAACACACACACACATAAAGCAGGGCTAGGGCCAGACATTAGGTACGAACTCAAACACTAGGAGATATCAGTACACAAGACAAAGCTACAAGCAGGGGTACAGGCAGGGTAAACCAGGATATGTTCTAGCTGGAAGTAAGGATTGTCCTATAAGAGTAAGGTAAGGAGCATTGCTATTGGATAATCATAAATTCGATCTTAAATTAACCAAGCTAACTGAGAAATCCTGCTTTATGAAACATTCCCCACGACAAATACTGGGGTGCATAATCACATGGAACATAATAATAATGATGTTGACACAAGTGTCAAAGTAAAATTAATTATTATAATCTCCAAAGTACTGTATGCACAAATGTTAGCCATTTGCTCAGTCCATGAAGCCATGCGGTGGCCTGGGAAATAGGGGAAAACCATCAGAAAAAATAATGGTGCAAAACCTAGGGAAACACAGAGGAGAGAACAGGATGCATAGCTACACCTGCTGGTCAAAGGCAGGGACTGATCTTGACAGGTTTATATACATGTATGAAAGTAATTATTCATACAAAATATAACATTGAATATATATTTAAAAATCTCACATATAGTCATAGTAGCTTGTTTGATGCAAAAGATTTAATAAAGAAGGTTGTGGGTGAAGAAAGGGAACCCCCTCCTAAAAGTGTAAGACAAAAAAGACTATGCATAGGTGACAGCTGTCTTTCAGTACTTAACTGTTTTTGTTTCTTTTGGAAAGCAATAACTTAATAACTTAAAGTTAATAACTTTGCCTGTCCTGCCCCCTAATTGACCCATATGTGGTACAACTGCTAATTTCCAAATTTCAGAAGTTTTAACAAAGACATAAAAAATATAAAAAACATTAAATAATCCAGCCAACAACTTTTTAATCATTTTAATACAGAAGTTTCTAACTATTGAAAAACATTTTCCAGACAAAAAGTCACTAAATTAAAAAAAAATATTAATAACATTTGTTAGCTATTCAGTATGGTCGCTTGGGGAATGGTGCACCTGTTTGTTTACATGATTAACATTACAGTCATCACTGAAAGTATGATGATCTTGGTGCCGGGAATGATATTTAAAACTTAAATTAAGCCAAGAATTGAATTAAGCAGAAAAAAAACCTACAATGACAGGTAGGGCACTTTTATACTTTTATTTGCTGTTTTCAAGCCTGGGTAAACTGGAAGTGGCATGGGAAAAACTGGTGACCAGTCACCATCACCGAATCGAGACAAGATTTATACAGATTTTTCCCAAGACTTTTTCAAAATAATGTGTTTGACCAGGGACAGGGATCCCCAAAATGCTTATAGTTCCAAGGGAAACCCAATATATCTGTGAGCAGGAGTTTGTTTACAAGTTGAGTTTGTTTATTCATGTAAGCAAAACTTTGAGAAACTGGTTTGTGTTTAGTTAACATCTCGTGAATGTCAGAATTTCAACTACTGTAGAACATGATTAGGAATGTTTCTGCAAGTTGTTTGGGTGTTTTAAACCGAAAATAAATAGTCAACTGAACATTTTATTAATTACATTTTAACCTTTACAACAAAAACAGTTATTTTTAGACAACAGAGAAATTAAAGTGCATGATAATTTTATCTGCCAGAATAACAATTCCTAGGGCCTCATACCTGATTGGTTAAATGTATAGAAAGGTTGCTGGAGTTTGGATCATAGGTGTCACAGGTCAGTCGTACATATCCATGTCGAAAGAACACTATGTAGGGTGTAGTACAAGCAATTAGAAGGTAGGATCGCACATCAAACTTCCTGCCTTTGAGAAGCAGAGGGTTCTGGATGTACCTGGTAAAAAGATAAATTACAAAAAATCTCAATATCATAATCACACCCCCAAATCCTCAAAATTATTTACCCTTCATCATTAGAGGAGAGGTTTATAGTTTTAGCTGTTCACATTCAAAAATTAACTTCACTTATCTACAGGGGAACCTGGAGCTCATTCCTGGCAGCAGGGGGCACAAGGCTGGAGGTCCACCCAGGATGGTATGTCTGTCAACCACTAGTTACACAATACAGGCTATTTAAGGATGCCAATATGTCTAATTTAATGTATTGAGTAGTCAGAGGAGATCCTTGCAACACAGGGGCATGCAAACTCTACTCACACAAGGGAGAGGTGGGACTTATATTGCCCAACCCTGTGGACGTGAGACATCGACACTAACTCCTCAGCCACTGTACCATTCACAGCTAGTTTTAAGCATACAATGGTATGACAAACAACATAAGATTGTATGATTATAATGATTGCAATTATCATATAATGTTGGTTATTAATGCATATTGAAGTTAAGGTATGTTAGGATGTTAAGGTATATCTTGACATTTTAACATACCATGCTGCTTATGAATTATGAAGATGCAGTTAATATAAAGCATTAGCAAACATTCTTTAGGATTCGTAAAAGTATAGTTCACAACTAGTCAAAATACTGCTAGTACTTATCAGACATATTTTCAAATGTAACTATTTTAGTTAAATTTATTACATTTTAGTCATGAAGGTCCTAGGGACTGACTTTTCTGCTTACACTGGAGACATACAGAAAAACAAAGGCTCTGTGTCCATGACCAGAAGGTTGCTGGTTCAAATCACCTAGTTGGGAGAGTGATGCCACAGTTGTAGGGTTCAGCAAGGCTCTTACATGTAAACCTGAATTTTACATGGGGTGCACTATGACTCCCACAGAAACTTGCTCTCACCTGTGTTTTTGTCATCATGTTTTATGGAAAGCAGAGTCACTATCCCCTCCCAATGGCCTTAGGCACTGTCTAGAAAGTATGCAGTACGAATATCTACACTAAGCATGATCTATGCAGAGCATACCACCTAGTCCAGCTGGAGCGGGGTGATAAGTGTAAGGCGGACATCCAAATGACCACTAAGCATTATGAGCATCATGCCTTTAGGGTTAGAAAACACACATGGTGATTTTATGGAGCATGTTAATGATGTTCTAGGAGACATTGTAAAATTCCAACAGGCTAACCCTCATTGATTAGCTCCTAAGATTAAGGGGGACCCTCCTTAGGGTCAAGTCTGGTCACAGTTCCATTCTTGTAGAAGGCATCCAACACCACCCTTCGGAGGCATATTACATCATGTCCAGTTTCACAGGTGGAGTCATGTTTGTTTTAATCATGGACAACATTTGTATTTCAACAAGTTTAAGAATAAACAGCTTGAAAATTGAGTTTAATTTCCCAAGTCTTTGTTGAGCAGAGTCCCTGGCCGGTTGGCTTAATATCTTAGTCTGGGATGCCTGATTCTATCTATCTTCTCTGTTCCAGACTTAATTTCCCATCTTTATCCTGTGCTCCCTGATTCTTCACCTTAACTTCATTCTGATTCTCATCTCCTGGTTTTCCCTCTCTTCTTAATTCCAGTTACTTCACATCTGGTTTTCTGTGTATCTGGATCCAAACCTGCATTCCCCATTGTGAATATAAGCTGCACTAAGACTCAGTGGGTCTTCAGAGCCAATAGGTGAGGACAGATGCCATTGCGTGAAGCACAATTCGGGGTTCTTTGTACCACTACAGAGTAAAACATCTCAGGGGTGTTTATTCACATTAATTCTCTGCCTGGAATTATAACTTCTATGTTATGCAGAGTATTATGGATTAATGACAAGTATTTACTCGATTTACTAGTATTTATGTGATCTCTAACCTTTGAACAATATAAGGCTGCTGGTGGTTCCTGGAAAACTGGTGGTCTTTGAAACTCTGTAGCTGTATTTGAAAGACCCTGATGTCCTCTTCCGTCCTCAGCAAGAAGATCCCCTGCCCCTGATTCAGTCCTGTAGGCTTGCAAATCCATGGAATGTACTGAGCTGCACTCATATAGGCTGTTACCAAAAGGGACAGAAAATATATGAGATCTTAAAAACAGTATACCGGCAAGAAAAGATTTGTTTAAACAGGCTATTGTCAAAGTGTAGCCAAACAAATAAGATAACCTTGAACCAGCTGGCTAAAGGATTGGATGTACCATGCGAATAAATTATAACCTAATTATCATTGTTTATATTCACCAAATATTTTCCCAATTTTGTGTCTTAGCAAGAACCTGAACATGAGTACAGAATGCCGAAAGTGAACAAACATGACATCAACAACTCGCTCTGACATGGGCACAAGCTCTGCACAATGGTTTGCGATGCAACTAATGCTATGTTCCTATTTAGCACAAAATCTAAATTATGTAAATAGGCTGTTTTCTTCTAGCTTATACTGATAAAGCAGTCCATGTTGTTTTTTTGTTTTGTGTCACCTTCTAGCTGTGAAAAGAATGCTTCCTGTTCATCTTTAACATCCATGCGAAATGTTTCTGGGATAAAGTCCTCCATCTTCAGCTTCCTGTGATACACAACATTTGAGATGAGATGAGATAGAATATGAAACGTAACATACCTTAAATATTTAAGTATTTGTGTTTGTTTCAGTATTTGTTACAGAACCAAATGAATGAAAGAGTAAGCCAGAGGATGCAAATAATGACACGCATTTTATCTATTAAATACAAGATAATAACCCCCACCATTATATACTGGGCATGTATTGTAATATCTTTTTGTTTTGATACTTGTATTAATCTGGCGTTGCCATTATTGGGGGGAGGGGGGTCTCCAGCAAAGTCCTTTGTTATTCCTGTATTTGGCAAATACACTGAGTCACATGACTTACAAACCTTAGTCCACGGCTGTGCAGGAGCTTGACCCTGTCAAATTCTCTCAAGCTGTTCAGGAGCCCAATCTTCGTGGTCAGCACACTGTTGTTTGGGATCTGATACAGCAGCTGTTCTCCTAGGGATCACCAGAATCATAGCAGTGGCTGCAGGTCCAAATTGTGGTCACAAAATCAAGTGGTATCACAGCGGCAGATTTCTCGTTTGTTTTAAAATATCGGGACACTTGACAGGGGCTGTTTTAGGTTTTAAAGAATTATTAGTTTAAAATAAGATTTCCAACCATTTGTTTAGATCTGAGTATCTTGGAGGGATCACAGCTATATTTTTCGAATGACAATCCCCCGCCCCCCACATCCACAAGCTACACCCAACGGTTCATCAGAGTCCATTTCTGTACCTTAAAGGGAACATTTACCTACAGCTAGGATACAACAGGCAGACCCTTGAGAGTACTGCGCCAGTGACAAGCAATTGTGTTCTCAAAGGTACATATTGGTTCTATTTTCTGATAGTGCAGGATCATGGGGGGTCTGGACCATCTGGCGGAAAGCAGGGAATGATTTGCCAACTCCAATTAACCTGGGGTGGCGGGGGGGGGGGGAGTTGAGAACCTGGAAGGTTCTGTATGTAGGAACATGCCTACATACAGTATGAAGCAACAATGCAACTACTATGCCAGCATACCATCCCCTGGGAACACATATTTCATGAAAAATCGTACATGTACACGTACAGTCCCTGTCACTGAAGGAAAGTTTAAGTCACCTTCTCTGAAACTGTTGTAGGCGATTTTTGACTTGATCTCGCACCACCTGAGTATGTAGTCATTTCTTCTCTTGTCATATAGGCGGTGCCACCCTTTGCTCTCACAATATGCTGTTATTCTAAATAAGAAAAAGGAAGCCCACATATCAATCATTTAGCACATAGGTGCAAACACGTTGGCTATGCAGACAAGCTGTCTCTCCACATCGAAGGGGATAAATATCTCATATAAGAAAATCTGTAAACTGACAACATCGGAAAAGCTAACAGATTAAAAGGTGTGTATGTGGTAAAAATGATGAAACATAACCTACATCATTAGGGTGGCTCATTAGTTACAGTAATTGCCTCCTCTAAACCTATCAGCCCAAATCCTGTCTTGCGTTGTGTGTGTGTATGTTTGGGGTGGTGGGGGGTGTGGGGGGGGGGTCAGATCGGAAG
>JAABNX020000044.1:4386714-4403589 GCA_015163995.2 Mormyrus lacerda
ATTAACTTTGAGGAAAATAGTGAAGGACTTGGAATAACAATTCAATTTTTTGTAATGAAATACATATGTATGTGTACAATTTGTTTAAATAACAGTGACCTCTTTCTTGACTCCCTTCATGAGATACGCTCCCCAAAATTTTAGAGTATTTATTATTTTTTAATGCTGCTTATGAGCCTCAAAGAAGGTATATAGAGGTAGGAGTAAAACTTTTTCACATAATTGGGAAGAAAGTACTCTGCTAATCTCATGAAGGGGATGAAAAAACAGGTCAGTGTTTTATAAAAAAAAAACACTGTTTTCATCTATTATAAAAAATGACTTGAAACTCACTGTTTTTTTTCATAACTAAATGTAGCAATAAATGTATTTTGTGAGATTAACTTACAGACTTATGAAAAGGGATTCTTTCTAACTTTTACAACGAGCTGTAACTGAGCCAGTTAAAATGTTACAGCTCATGAGAAAACACTCTGAATTGTGTGTGTGTTTATTTATTTGCTACATGGGGTGTGCTAAAGGCACTATATGTCAAGGGGAATAAAAAATGAAAATGAGCTCAGGGTGGTGTGTCATTCACATGCTAAATTTCATCAAAATCTTTTTTTTCCATGCAAAAACTATTTAAGAAATTTGTCAAATTAAAATGGAATGACCAGTAAATTTCCTAAGCAATCCTATGCTCCCACAATCCTTAATCACTAATATGAAGCCTGCAGTTTGAGTAATATGGCAGTAAGATTTTTCAGTCAAATTTTGGCAGTTGAAATACAAAAAAGCAAAGGTAGACACTAGCGTTTGACATCAACAGGACCCATTAAACGGAACTGCGCCCTTTTTTCACTTTATCTGATGTTTACTACATTGTTTGATGTTGTTAAGCACGTACCATGAGATTCAACAAACCGCAGTGCATCGCTGTATTTGTCACTGATATCCACAATGATTATTTGAGGATTAAATGACACAAATTACATTTTATATACAGTTGTTGTATAAACTAACGTGTGTCATATGTGCCCACAGTTTATTGGTATTTGCCATGCTTTCCCACTTTAATTTTCAAAAAGGCCCAGTGCAGATATGTCTCCCCCATGCATGCAAGTAGCTTTATTTTGCGTTACTTAAAGAATCAGACCCCATCGGGCACATTTGCTAAACTGGTATAACAGGTTCAATCAGTAGAGCAAACAGGTGGCCTCTTGTGGAACAGCTAGACACAAGAGGCCTGGATACATGGAAACCAATCCCTTATGCCTTCGGATGCTAACATCTCCATGGGGCACAAACAAGTGGGAGTGCCATTTCCAGACTGCGTAAACACACCGTCACATCAGTTTATTTTAAGTTTATCAACTAAAAGCCATTACCTCATTAGTGCAAGAAAATGACTTGTACAGTTTTCTAATGATGACATACTGCAAATTTACTGTAAATCATAAGATTTATACTAGCTAGACAAAAAAAATCCTTGAATGTACCAAATGGAAGATTTTTTCTTATTCATTCTAATGGAAATGTCTACAATTGTCCACAAATTTACCTAAATGATCACTTTCTGTGAATAAACACAGGTATTTTAATTATTTCAATTTATAGACTGGGGGGCGGGAGCCAATCTTTTTCAGAAAGGGCCTCTAGCAGGCGTGTGCAGGTTTTTGTTAGATTACTAATTAGAGGAGTGATTAGCAGAAGAGTCCTCACACCTGGGTTTGAGCAGCTGACCTAAAGGATATGCCAAAAACCTGCACACACGCTGGGCCTTTGCAGATAAAATTATCCACTTCGATATAGACTATAATTTCATGAAGACCCATCTATTTTCCCTAACCACATATACAGTGTAAAGTCCCAATCAGGAGCTGGGGAATGATGCCCAGCTCATCACAAGATACATACTTACTGTTGGGCATTTAGAAACACTGAGTCACCTTAACCATGTGGAGAAGGAAAACCACAAAGACACAAAGAAAAAATGCAGACTCCACCCACAACACTAAGAACACGACACTATGTGCCTCTCTTACTGCGTCAAAGCAAATAATCACCCAACTGGTTTAAGGAAGTAGGTGTGACCAAAAACAGGCATACGCTGAAGTGCCTCGCAGCCCAAATGAGTTTCAATTCATTTAAAAGATAATGATAATTTCAAATGTAAGATGAATTAGATGAAAATCCCAGTCATGTTTCCTTATTTATTGCATAGTTCATGTAGCACATTTACCTTTTGTTTAGGGTTTGTGTATATTGTACAGGTTCAAAACAACTGCTGTACATAGTATAAATATAACGCAGAGGAGCACTTTCATAATGCCTTCCCACAGTGAGCTTACATATTAAAAGTGATAAAAATACAAGACAATCTGTTGCTTAACATGTTCCCTCACTTTTTATAAGGCCAATAGTGTATTTTCTACAGTCAGGCATGATCATTCTGTGTAGAACGACATACACTGTATGTGTTGGGTATGGAAAGTAATAGTTTTTGGATACCAGTTGTATTTTAAAAATGAATTTGCCCTGAATATACAAAGTGCAAAGTATAAATGTGTTTTTCCTGGTTTTCCTGGTGTTTAGTATACCTCTCTTTGCAAACTGGGAAGGGAACATGTATTCCTGAATCCAGAGACATCGGAATTGGCATCGTAAGATTTTTTATAACACGTGTTTAAACCTGGCTGCCAGATTCTGTCAAACACTTCCTGCAGAAATAGAAGGTAATCTGTAAACTATGTTTGTGTCTATTACTATTCCACAAGTGATCTAAAGGAAATTTCAGGCATTAAATCCAAGCCTACACACAGGACATAAAAGATAAGTGAGTGTAGAATAATACTAATAAAAATTAAGAATTTTAAAAATTGTTGTTTGTTTGTGTTAATAAGTGTTGATATGAACTATTAGGTGAAGAAGTAACTCAATACTCAGGCTACACAGTGTCGTCACATCATGTTACACAAATGATGACAGATGTCTCATGTACACTCCAATGCGCCAGCAGTTTGCTTAGCCGCAAAGCACAATATTAAGTTTGTTATAGTGATTTTATCATAGATTTTAGCAAGTTTACAGCATCTGACATCCTTCATGAACACAGATGCTTTTATTGAACCACTATTACAGACCTACATGTAAACTCATGTCACATCTAATATAAATCTTCATTGCTAAAGCAACAACCAGAGTCCTGCAATGATATAATCTGTTAGAAATATTAATAATATTAATGCTTTTTTTTTTACCAATTCGTGCTACTGAATAAACAGTTGTGATGTTCTGTATAAGCATGCATTAAACCAAAAACATAAATGTCACAGCATAGACGGGCACGGACTGAGTAAGCAGAGGCAAGATTTCGGGAATCGGGGAAACACAAGGTTTAATGAAGGGTGGAGAACAGGCAGAACCACGCAATGACATTAGTAACATTAATGACTGGACTGGGGAAAACATGCCTGAGGCAGACTTAAATACATAGGACTAATGACAGCAACAAGAAACAGCTGGTAAACGCGGGGAATCCACACAAGGTTAATGAGGGGGCAGGACAAATCGGGCAGGACAATAAACCTGCAAATTCTAAATTATACATAATTCATGTAAATATAAGGTATAAATGTATGGTGTCAGAATTGATTAGTCCAGGAAAGTGAAAAGGGCCACATGACACATTGTTTTTCCTGTTTTGTGATCAGATATGAATGGAATTATTAAAACAAAATCACTGCTTTTATATTTATTTTTGAACATAATATATATGCATCACTTTGCATTCCAGCACTATAAGATGGGGCAACAAGGAGCCCCAACACTTTCCTTAAACCAGTGTTTCCCAACTTGGCCCTCTGGAGCTGGGGGTCTCTCATGACTGGGTTGGAAAACGCTGCCTTAAACCACCAAAACAGCCCCTGATGGCCACCATGCTCTTCAAGCACATGTTTTACAAAGATGAGACAAGTATACTCATGACAGTTTGAACCTTAATAACATTTTCCTTGAACAAAGTCTTAATATTGAATTTTGGAATGAACTCCAAGATAAATCGCCAACATTTAAAGAAGTTTTTTTCAACCATTGCTCCACATGGCAAGTTTGATTGAGTCAGCAGAGCATGCCACATGCTACTGTTTTGGTAATATCATAGAAGCGATGATCACTCCCTCCCTAAGTGTCAAGTGTCAGTGAAGAAAGCGCTAGCTAAGCAGTCACGACATCTTTTAAAAAAGGAGATATTGTGGATAGACAAAGTAAAAAGGCATTGGTGGTGTTTGCATTACTTTTTGCAGTTTTTGCAGAAGTCAGGCACGCAACAGACTGGTGCTGTGTACAGTAAACTCTGACGAAAAAATTGTGGCAACTAAAACCGGAAATACTGCAAAGTTATTTTATTGCTTGAAGCATCCCCATCCATCAGAGATTTTGCTGATTGGGAAGGTTCTACTCTACACGCATTTTACGTACATTTCTAAGGAAATTTTAAGCAGAAATTGAGTCTTCAAGTAATGACCACACAAACATATGGATGAGGTGTCAGCCGTTCACTGAGCCATGGTGTCACCCCTAATGATGTCTCATCAGTCAATATGTTTTGATGCACAGCTAAATCAAGCTATGGTTATAGCTCAGATACACCATTTAATCTGACTAATGTCCTTGTCCCAGTATACATGCACAGGAGGGGAATCGATTTATTGCCTGAAGTATGTCCGAGTCCGATACTATAGGTGGCGATATGGCTCCTTTCAGCTTGTCAGTATTACATCATGTAGTCGATCTATAACTGTAGCTCAAATCAGCTGTGCATGTAAACATACTCACTAAGATTGTCAATTCTTTTTCTTTCTTTCTTTCTTTCTTTCTTTCTTCAGACAGACATTTTATGTTATTAATTACAATCAATAATTAAGATTAATATGTCTTTTTATCAATTTGATTGTCTTCTTGCACTGGCATACAATTTAAGGGATAAACTTTCCAAATATTCCTTGCATCTTTTATGGAATGCAATGAATCTTCTCCAAGAAGAGACACAAATGTGCATAAGTTCCACAAATTCTACATACACAATCTGGACATTTTTTTTCTCTGTTTCATGCTTTTTACAGTAGCTGTTTTCCTAATTATTAATCTATGAAAAAGTTCATAAAGATATATGTTAGCTTCGCTATATATTTTTGTTGCCTATGTGAGGACAGAAAGAATATTCACATTTTTTACACAAACTATTGTGTTATAAATAACTTAAATTTTATGGGTGACAATGTTCCTGACCTTTTGGTTTAATTTGCAGCATAATTTTTTATAATGCATTGAAAAAATCAAGGTATATTTCAATAAAGTATAATGGCATGTATGCATCACAAAACCTTTTACCTGTTGCGAGCAATTCAGAGTCTACATTTGCTTCCATTATAAAAGCATGAGAAAACAAAACTCAACACACATTCAATTACCATCTTCTCCTCTGCCTCTGTGCCACATCACAGGAAATCTAGGTCTGAGCACCAACAATGCAAACTGCTGCTGAACATGCATGGACCAGTTCCAGGCATGCAACGCCAGAATTCTGGAATTCCACCATGCCACCAACCTTAAGAAACAAGGATGTCCATCGGTTGCTTTGAGATACATAGATAACCTGAGCATTACTTGTTTAAATAAAAGGATGGCATTGTCAGTACTTTGGTTCGGATAGATGGGGATTTCTTTGTTAGCTGCCTTGTCTGTAGGCCTAGCACCAGAACATTTAGCCTACAGTGGTGGAGAGAGCTGGGGTTATATACCCAGGGTTTGTCAAAAAAGAGCTTTCTGTTCATGGGAAACCTGATCCACACCCCCCAGTCAGCAGGCATCTCAGTGTTTCTGTTGGGTCATGTGATGTCAACAGGCAAGTTAATGGATATAGTGGGACCAGGTGAAAGATGGCGGTTACTGGCATTCCAGCACCAGAACTGAGAGTCCTTTCATCTTAGCCTGAGCAAAATGGATAACATTAAATATTTGGTCCTAGGAATACAAGTATGATGATCAATGGCTAGTACCACTGTTAAAGAGCTGTATAAAATTGCAGGTCCAGCTTGCACACATGCTTTTATACTTTTGACAGAATGATATGCTAGCCTGCAAATACTCAGCTGTGTGGGCAAAATAGATTATGTTTCAAACAAAGCTGCTTGCTAAAGTTAAACTGAAGCTAAGGGTTTGATATTTCATGATGCAAATACAAGACTGTTTTAATTGGAGGTTAAATCAGTACTGTCGTAGTTTGTCACCTTAAGCTGTTATACACATATATCACTAGGCACCTAAAACAGCAACACTGGGGTATTTATTGACTCTCAGTTTAAGCAAAAGTTTATGAGAAAAGCCAATATTTTAATGAGTGTTACTGGCATTAAAATATATATTAAATATCCTTATAATAAACACAAACAAAAGTTCATGTTTAAGAATGTTTTAATATCTTTATTCATAATATGAACTGTGCTTATCTACAATTACTACAATTAAAACAGAAGTATATAGTTCATTACTAAAAACATTACATGTTTTTACCATGTATATGACAATAAACTTATTCATTAACCTTGAATAATCCATACAATCAATCCACACATGAAAAACATGTCACAGCAGTCACTTTTATGTGCACATTATGTGCAATATTTAACATAATTGCTTAGGTAGTAGGGCTGGGCGATATAAATGATATATCGACTTATTGTCAAGTACAATTAAAATGATAAGAAAATGAGAAACGTAAATAAACTCTAGATAAGGAACATTGCATGATAGCATGTGACTATATGAAGGCAGTGTGTGGCTCCGTATAAGGTTGCCAGTTCAAGACTGGCCTGGGCACATTTGCGTTTTTAAACAAGGCCCTCAAGCAGCAGCTCCCTAGGCACCGTTACAGGTGGCTGCCCTTTGCAGCCGGCTTGCTTTCGCCTGTAGAGAGAAAGCTGGGAGGGGCATGAAGTGAATTTCCCCACAGGGATCAATAAAATATCAGTTATTATAACAGCAAACCACTTCACAGAAACAAGTGCAATTTCTACCTCTCAGAGGAATGAGCAGCAAGGCAGTCAGAGAAAAAAAGACTAAAAACACACTGGGAGCATTTTCTATAACAAAAATGTTTATTTTTTTGTGATTTATTTATTAAAATTAGATTTTGATTTGGAGTCCATCAATTTCTCCTTTTTTCATGTGCTGAATATGTATTAAGGGCAATTTTAATGTAATTTTAAATAAAAATTGAGCCTAGTAAAGAAGTAAAGAAATAAAAACATAAATTGTATGATAGATAGCAAGCTATATATCAATATAAGATAGTATCTATATCAACTGATATGAATTTTTTTTTTTAAATTATATAGAAAAATATTGCAAAATATATAAGGAATATTTTGCGATCTCTCCCAGCCCTACTATGCACAATGTTCAGAAACTTAACAAAACACAAACTGCATGCAAGATATCCAAATATTATATATATAGACATACACACACATTATGTAGGTATTTATGTACAAATCCATTGCAAAAAAAATTAAGTTATTAAACATTAAAAGTATAATGCAGGATTATCGCTATTACTAAGCTGTGTTCTCCTTACCAAAGCTACTGTTCTTGACTATGCACTGCTTACTAATGCTACTAGTCTATAGCATGAATGCTAATATTCCTAATCTATGGCCCACTTATGGCAATTAGCCTTTAATATTACCATAATGCAGGAGATGATGGGAGAAGATTTGAAGAGGAGATGCCTCTCCCTGCAATGGACGGCATTACCAGACAGTATTAGACAAATACAGATAGATCTAACCATGTCTGGTAAGACGTCAATCGACAAGTACAGTGACACTGAGGGAAAGAAGCGATGGAGGTTGTCCAATGATTGTTTTACCTTACAGAGGAAGAAAAGAATGGAAAGCATGCATTTGAAAACTGTTTTGCATATACATTATAACATTTACAAAATATTACAGAGAACCAGCAAAATGAGATTGATATTTAAGAAATATTGTGAGGGATGATTACAATAATTCTTAGAAATATCATCAGTTGTATACACTTGGTTGAAACGCTTTGATAAACTGGGAATTTCATTAAGTAAGATGTGACGTAATAAACTCGAGCATGCTAAGCTTTATTTGACTGGCACTCCTCCTGACCCCACCTGCAACTGTCAGTTCAGTAAGTAACCAAATTAGGCAATTGCATTACAACATGGTGCAAATTCACTGCAACATTTATCACTAAGAAAACTTAAGAGGAGCAAACAAAGGTGTGGTTCAGTGATTATTGGCGAGCTAAATATTTATTAGCACATATAAAGCCTTTATGAACATCTGTAAAGTTGAGTGAACCAGCATGCCTTCTCTCTATTTTCCAGTTCCACAACAGTTCAATTACATGCACTTTTTATCCTAAAAATATTATTCATTATGAGTACAAAAGAAAATAAGACCTAAAATAACATGCAGTTCATTATGGTAACAGGTTCTGCAGCTTTGGAGTTCCATTTCAGCTAACAACCTCCATTTTTCCTCATCAGTACTGCATAATGACTGTTTAACTATGAGGTTCTGATGAATGAGAACAGCCAGCAGATCCAGTCAGTCTCAGAAACCTGAGCGCACCGTGTGTGATGTATATCTGCACATCACAAGACCAATCACAGAGGGTCGCTTAATATATTTTTAGTGGCTCACTTTAAAACATCACCTGGTTTACTTCACCTAGCGATTTACACGTGGTCTTTCAACGTGAATTAGTTTCTAAATTCAATATACATGGCAAAACAGCGAAATGGCTCACCTTTGCTCTGCAGTAAGCAATTAAGATAGTCGTTAGAACATACTGTCCCACCTGGTTTAATCAAACCAAGAAACATAACTGAGAGCAGGAGATATGAGGGATGTCATGTTTGTGCTCCCCCATCCACTGCTGGATATGCAGGCTATGCAAACGCAAACGAAGCAAGCGTTTCCTTAAACTGCCAGCAAAAGTGCCACGACAGGAGATGGACACTTTAAGCACAACTTATTAGTAATAAGTGGAGTATACGATCCAACTAGCTAAATAATGGCATAAGTTTTTATTAAATTGTTTGCAGAAAAACATAGAAATCTAATGTCCGGCTAGATAGGAGGCTCCTTTCTGTTTTTAGCTGCTGTCACAGGATATGACCACAGTGCACCTATCGCATGTCAGCTAATGCAGGACATTTCGTGTCAATAAGCTGTGTGCGGAGCATCTTGTTGCCCAGAGGTCGCCCAGCGAACATCGTTACCAGACAGTGTTAGAGCACAAGTACAGTCCAGCACTGCCAGGTAAGATGGACGCTAGGGGCCACTTCATTGGAACTCAGGCGCTCACAGAGCCTGAGAAAACGCTGCATTACTCATATCAAGCGAGTGGCATTAGCGCCGAAGTGGGTAACTTCATAATGGCAAGTGGGTATAGCAACCCTGTTATATTTACTGAAGAAGCATCTGTTCTGTAGTATCGCCCCTTGATTTGACCTGAGCTGTTACAATACACTGAAATTAGTTGAGCATTTTCTGTGTTCTTCTAGAGGCCAGTGGAAGGTAACTATCATCATTACCAGGCAGTATTAGAGGAGACATAAAATCCAATGCTGCCAGGTAAGATGAGGATGACCATCCAAACCGTAATATCGGAATTACAGCAGGACACACAGACTTTACAAATCATTAATATTCCATTGAAATTGATGCACCATTTTTTAATACTGTACCATGACTAAATTATTACTAAGAAAATATAACAATAAAAATTCTACAATTTATTGAATAGTACAATTAATTGTTATTACTATCAGTTGAGAATTTTTTGGCCAGCATTTGTTCTTTTTAAGTATTATCTTGTTAGCTTTCTGAAAGAAGAATGCCTTGAAAGTGTCCTACATAAAGGAATGGTTATTTAAGAAAAACTAAATCTATCTGTCTGTCTGTCTGTCTTATTAGTGCTTATCAAGCTAAGGGGAACATTTAGCACTCAGTGTTAATAGCTAATAGTTAATAGTTATAGCGTGAATGAGATTCCAGTCAAATGAAAACATCTTTTTTCAAAAGTTCAAATCAGTGAAGGCGGCTCAATTCCAAAAGAAAAGCCAAAATTTGAATATGTCATTTAAAATGTAAAATATAAATATTTAATTTCATCATATTTTTTTCTTTTTATAGACTACTTTTAAAAACACTCAAAAATTACTCTAAAAAATACAAGTGTTGAACAAAAATTAAAGAATTGTTCTTCCTCTTTATTCATTCATATTGTTAGTTCTGATTGACATGCTTCAATGACCCATTTAAATATTGTATTGTAAATAGTGATTCATCCAAAAACAACTCCACCCATGGATTTGAGTGACCAACCTGTATAAGCTTTAGACTCTCCTCTAAATTTTAAGCCGCCAAGTTCTTCGCCAGAAACACTTAAGGCTTCATGCTAACATTTGCATCTTCAGAATCATTTTATATAGCATCTGTTAAATGCACTGCCCTCAGCAAAATAATACACAAAAAATACCTTAACTGCCCTCAAAGAAAAAAACTCAAAAAATAAATACTAACTTAATTAAATTAAATTAAAATAAATTAAAAATACTAATATATTTATACTTCTCCGGTCACGTGATTGCTGCGGGGGTTGACCTGTTTCTGCTGTGCATGAGTACAGTATATGGGGCAATGTGGACCCCACAAATGAGTGGTGTTCTGACTAGTCTGTTTTTTAGACAGGCTGGTGATCATTTTCACAATGAATATTTATACCATGGAACATGCCATTTTCCATAATCCCCCTTTGTCACATCCAAGGAGATGCTGTGTTTCCTGGTGCCGTCGTGGCTTTCTGAGCATTGGGGTGTCTAGGTGTCTTCCATGATAGCCATCAAAAAAAACAACATTAAAAAAAAGCAATTTAATTAACCAGGAAATATACTGTGGAGTACAAACAAACTAGATTGTTTTCCTGCCCTGCAGAAAAATACAATTTATGCATTTCTGCTCATTTACTATATAGCGACTGCAAAATTTACTGTTCAAACCTTTTATGGAGCCCCGATAATTACAGGTCACTTAAAAGACCAATATTTTATATCAAAAGAGAAAACATGCTATTTACAAGAGAATGAAGCAACATTACAGGTCGCTATGATAACAATAACATTGAAGCTGAATGGCATTACATATTGAATGAAAATTTTGCATATTCAGAATTATGCAAGTAACTTGGCTTTGAAGTCGTGGGTATTTGTTCAAAATGCCCAAATTCTGAAGAGTACAAGACAATGAGCAGTCAGTCATAAAACACCACCACCCTGTTCTTGAACATTAAAATGGTATCTAAGCAACACAGACATTTTTAAATGAGACTGCAATCCTGAATATGGCAATAGAAATATTTGCTTAAAATCAGACCGAGCACCCAGACCTAAAAGAAAGAGAACGGTGTATGTTATCAGGAAGGGGGTTTCCAGGAATTATCAAGGGAGAAAGGGATTTGGGGAACTTGTGAATGAAACCAAGAGAGAAGGCCTGTAATCTTACCATCGTCAAAGAGACCCCAGAAAAAAGAATTTGCCAGTCAGAAAAAAGTGAGAATCAGGAGGGATAAGAAAGGGAAAAATCTCAGATTTCTCCCCAGCTGCCCAGGAGCAGGCCAGCTTGCCATGGGCCTGGAGGTAATGCTTGGGAAAGCTCCCCTGGTCCAGGGCTACCGTCAAACTGATCATCAGTAGCACCAATCTGCAAGGCAGGCCTTTGTAGAGGGAAGGCGTGGGGAGTGGGAGGCAGAAGGAACATAGAAGATTATAGGAGAATGGAGATGAAAGCCAGCAGAAAGAGAGAACATATAAGAAAAGGAAAATAAAGGACCGAAACCCGTGCCCCTCCCTTTATTGAATGTGATTTTGGCTGCAAGTATAAATAGAAACCTAGTGTTGCTGCTCTCTCCAGTTGTATTTGTTCTTCAATAATCTGGCCAGTCTTTGCTGATTAAGGCCGGCCTCAGGGACAGTGCAGGTTTAACTCCCCATGGACGTTTCTTTCTTGATTGTCCCAAACTCCCTAGCTGCTGCCCGGATCAGTCTGGTTTAGCCCAGGTCGGCCCAGGAATGCAACAAGTACTCAGAAATGAGAGCGCCGTGCGCTGAGCAGGACTGAACTTTAATCAACAGCTAGTCCCTGTGTACAGAACAACACTACTGAAATCCAAAACCTTAGTCAGAGAGGCATCTAATCTTATTCATCTAATTGCTACAGCTTAAAAAAATGCTTGTTTTGCCAGTTTCTCTTCATTTTGTCACAGTGCAATCCTTAGAGACTATTCATTTAAACTCATTTTTATTAAAAATACACCTTGATTGTTTTAGCTGTAAATATGTTTTGTATTTCGCAGCTTTTCCATCCAAATTTGAATAGCACTATAAATAAGCTTAATTTGCATGGTAAGAATTTTTATATGGAAGTTGAGTTCTTCCGTTTTGTAAGTAGCTTTGCTTATGCTACTGATGGGTAGCAACGTCACATGTGACTTTCGTTAATTTTAACTTTAACATTAAACATCGTCTAATTTAAATAAAATCAAAGGGAACAGAAATGTATAAAATGATTCCCCATGCTGTAATCTAATATGATCAGCTGCCATATTCATACAAATTATGCTGAGAGAATTCTGCTTTGGTCACTGCTCTCTAATTCAATGTCAAAGAAGTCTCAGCTTGACCTTTTACACTGAACATCTAACAACGGAAAGGACAGTTAAAAGAGTCACACTATTTTAATATCTGTCCCACGAAGAAACAAAAATTGAATACTAAATCATAGTGTGAAAGCATTTAACTGCATGACTGTAAATGTGTAAAGCTGCTTCTAAAACTGTCTATATCTGTCACTGACCTCACAGGTTGGGGAAACCAGCCAACATAGTACAAAGGGCAACTAAAGCTCAGATTGTAAAAAGGTGCATAGAATTTTTTTGTACTGTAAAACCTCATATCCTAAAGTGTGACAGTTAAGTTGCTATTAAACACAATATCATAATTCCAAAAAAGCAATGACTCTGGTTCTGATAAAATAAACTCCGTGTTCATATTTCCTTCACCCATCAATCAAAGTTCTCCATCTCACCCTTTATCGGGTGTTTCTACCTCCGTTGTGGCCTTGGGTTAAATAATACCAGATATCGAGGTCATACACCAGATATTAAGTCAACAGTTCCAGTTAAATCTGATGTTTTCAGCTTAAAATTCATATGCCTTTCCTAAAAATTGTAAAATACGGTTACTAATTTCAATTGATACCATAGGAAAAAAGTAAAACAGCAGACGTTATATTTCCGGCCATAGTAAAATCTCCATTGTTATCGCTGTAACAAAGGGCAAGCAAAATACTGGCTGTATAATTTGAGTCCTTTCAAATCAGGAGATAAGAAAAATTCTATCCAACCTATTTTTTTTTTAAGTAAAAAAAAACTTAAGGAAAACTGCAAAGTGATTATTGAAGTATTCAAGTTCATAAACAAGCTTTTTAAAAGGCATTTGTTCAAAACACATCATGCTAAAATTTATCTTAAACATTAAAAAATCATTTTGATGAAAATTAAGCACTGAGTTTTTGAACATTCTCACTCACATTTACAAATGCTGAGAAGCATAAAGCAGAAATTTATATTATCATCTCTTTGTATTTAGTATGTAATTTGCATTCTTCCCTACATTCAAGGTACAATAGTATTAAATTACCAGGAACCAATATTGGATGAAATACCCTGAGCAGTGACACTGCAGGCATAGGTTCCACTCTTCAGTGCTTTTCACAAAACTGGCTGTTTGTCTCTACCTGCCCTAACTGGTCGAGCCAGTCCAGGAATGAACGTTTGCGTCTATTGTCAGCCTGCTCTCCTTTCTGTTTCAATAGACTGGAATCTGATAGGAGTTATGATACACTCGACATAGAAACTCCCAGGCCCCTGAAACCACGAAAAGGATCGGCGCCCTTCGAATCACGCGACAGGCAAGGCGGCTGTGAGCTCTCCCTGCTGGCCAGGACGTGGACATTGGAAGAAAGGTATTACAAAATAACAAACACAAAATTATGAGAAGGCTAAATAATCGGCTTGATGTTAGGAAATTACCCCTTTTGTCTTGTTCTGGAGAGGCGAGGCCTTGGATGAATCAGCCCTTTGTCTCCGGCCTGTGAGGGATGCTTTTAATCTTCATTCCTTTCAGTGAAGATTGCGTGACTTCTTGTAGCGCCACATCAACTTCGACTGGAGCGCCTTACGAAAAGGAAGGAGGCCTCAGCACTGGGGATGACTCTCTGCAACTAGGCAGTTCGGAGCGGTAGTCAACACTACCTGGTTAAGCGCTTAATGCAGATGGGTGGAATTTGTAAAGGGCTTGGCTTCCCCCACTGCTCCTCCCACCCAGGTGTAATTTCCATATTGTAGCCAATCCCAAGCCTCTGGTGCCAGCAGGTGTGTCTTTGGCTTCCCAGGAGGCTGGTTGGACACAAAAACCACGCCCCAGCAGCTAAGCTGTTGTGTAGCTGTTCATGACGTCAGTTTTACCTTTCGTGAGAGCAGCCTTCACTCTTCCTGTGCCTCTAGAGTCCCATCCCCCTCCTCCCAAAACACACTTCTTATTTCTTGAATAACAGGTTAGACCATACCTAAATAATTAAATATGTGGGGCTAAGAAGGCAGTAAAATATGTAGCGCTCGGGCCCAGCCTTGCTTGCAAGCAAACTACAGGTGGTTGCTCCTTGCCCCGGGCCTCCGACGTCTGCACACGCCCAGCTGCACCCGTCACCTGCTTTATGGTCGCTTTATCCGAGCTCAGGAAAGGAGCATAAAAAAGCAGCCCCCGCCCGCCCCCGCACACCTACACACAGGGCTCAGGGTGGGGCAACATGCATGTACTGGCCACCTGGGCTGCTTTATGCAGCATGGAGTACTAAAGGTCAGTCCCAGGGGCAAACTGGCAACATGCCTCTCTTAGTGTGGGCTTTTGTGACCTGAAGCTATGACTATGCACTGTGACAGAATCATTTACATTTATATTCTCTTCATATTTATTTGCTTGGCAACAAATATGACCGTAGTGGGAAACAGAAAAATGTAACAACAGTGCATATCCAAATAACGACATGGGTGGCATTAATTCACACAGTGGGTTGATATTTCTTTGCAGATGCAGGTGGGATATTGTTCAACCAGAGCGGAGGTCAGAGTTCATCCTACCTGAGGCTTTAAAGAGGATATACTGAGTAAGCAGAGTAGGAGCTTGGAGTGAAGTTGTATTTTATTTTTTGTGTAATTTGCTTTACTTAGTCATTGCGTTTTTGCATTCTCACCATATCTAGGTATTGTTGTATGTCAAAACAAAATCTCTGCATGTAATGCAACACCTTTGAAATACCGTTAAATTCCACCCAAAAGAAAGGTCAGCACTTGCCTGATAATCGGTCTCATATTTAAGATGACACTACAGGGCTTTTTTTTAGAATTTAGAAATGCGTAGGAAAGCAAGATATCTAAACTTCATGGCAAAGTAATGCTTTCTGAAAAGATATTCTGTTTTTAAAAACTTGATATAAAAACATTGTGAAATGTCATTTTACTTTGTAGAGTGAACCTGTTTACCTGTTAGATTTTAAAACAAGCAGTTAGGAAACAGTCAGTTACAGTATATTTTTACCATGTAGTTGATATTATTATTAGTTGGTGTATTTTGACATGCATTTTTGTTAAAATCACAAAAGTGCTTTTAGATCATAAACCACTGCTAAGAAAGGATGAAATAAAGTTTTTCAATAAAAATCATGCTGAAAGACAGCATTTGATGCAACAAAGCAAATTAGAAAACAAAAATTTAGTATTTCTAAAAAATAACGAGTGCAGCGTTATGTTGGTAACTGATAGTAGTTTGACCTACTTTTCAACAGTTTGAAAATGGTGTGTCATTTCTGAGGGTATCTAATATATGAAACTCTTTATGTAAGACATTTTATTATTATTATTATTATTAATAATAATAATAATAATAATCACAACTTTATTTATCCCCATGGTGAAATTTTTTTTTTGGGGATATTCTTTTTCACGCCTCCCTCAACTTGCACTTTGTAGAGCAAAGTTTTCTACCCATTGGGAAAGGTGAGCAATACTGGAAATCTGTTCAAAAAACTAAAAAGAATAATTTATGTTTCAGGGAATTGCAGAATTTGATGAAATATATATATAAAAATACATTTTTCAAACTGTTTATATTCATAGAGATTATATTTATATGAATTATATGTGGTTTGGTTTTAGCCTGTATGAACCTACCTTGATGTTTGTTCTGTGGGAAACTAATTCATTCAAATACTTGATCATGGGGAGCAGTCATGCCTTCAGAATTGCCCACGGTCTCGCAAAGCTACTCACTTTGAAATTGGTTGCATTTTGCAAGAAGTGCCTGTCATGGACTGCTGTGAGCTCCCTGCCAGTAAATTTGATTGTAAAAACAGGAACGCGCCTCCTGAAATATTTGAATAAAGATCTCCGGAAGGGATTAGGGTTCGACCCCAGCTCGTCCTACAAGTGCTAGCTCAAGGTCATGCCCAGATGTCAATGTAATTGTTTAGGTTTGTTACTCTTTAGGGGAAACACATAACCAGTGGTAAATGACAAGACAAATGAGCTGGTGGTGGACTTTAGTGGGAGGGATATTGTTAGCCAACTTTTAACTCTAATATTCCAGAAAGCGTTACCTGCTGGTGTGGTACCTTCAGATTGGAAGCATGCTAATATAACACCCATATTCAAAAAAGGGGATAGAAGTAATCCAGCAAA